>QXVX01000752.1:60316-72446 GCA_013436065.1 Halocynthia aurantium | reverse complement strand
ACATGGGGCTTACGTAATCAAAACCTTCATAGTTTACCCTTTCAGCCCCCCCCCCCCCTATTTCATACCCACTCTCCAACGCCCCAAGTGGTGTGCTGAGTGTATTGACAGTGTCTCAGGAAATAGTAACTTTTAATATACATTTCTTTCAATTAATTTAGATGTAGTGTCACAACTTTTGTAGACGCCGCTAAGCGAATGACGTGCCATGTTGTCAGTTTTGAAAACGATTTGTTAAATTTTTTAACTTCGCTGCTGTTGGGAAGATATTCAAGTCTCCCTCTCGTAAATCTCTTTCGTCGTAGCCAAAGACTGTACTGAACCCAGATTCAATTGACCACTTAAAAAGCACTTAAATACCTCACTGCGAAAATCCTATTTTATTAATAAAAAGGAATTCCTGAAAAGTATTGTTGATAACCTTGTTGAAATGATTTTCATTAAATCAAGATGGAGTGTGTTACACATTGACAATACAACAACGGAGCACGTACTTTAGATATAGCGTACGCTATTAGCACGGCAAGGAAAAGGTAAGCCAGAAATAAATCCATGAGATTTACTTATCTCGTGACTCAGTCTTACAACATCATGGGAAAATAAGTCGTCAGAAAACCCAAAATCCAACCAATGTACGTAATAAATTTCGTATCGCGTCGTCCCTTAGATACATATTTGGAATTGTCTGGCAATCGCCCTGTACTACAAAGGCAAATTGAGCTGCTTGCGATTATTCATAATTTGACTCGAACTAGATTTGACAGAGATTATAAAATTCCGTAACTGCAAACACAATAGTTTTTAGCAATTGCACTCAGAAGAAGCGTTTCTGGCCAAATCTCCATATCGATCGTTAGACTTTCCCTTCTGTGAGTAATATGGCAGTGAATTAGACGCTATTACAAGCACCTCCAGGCGGGACCGGGTATTAAAATTACTGTGTTTGGTTCTCTTATTACACCATCAGATACGATGCTATCAAGTACATTATTGAAGGGGTATTGGTAAATACACGAGGGAGGCAATTATGTATGTACACATCGAGGGATTAGGCTACTTTTACTTGATATATCAAGTAAAGGGTGATACATCACCCTTTGAAGGGTAATAACACATTCAGAAGATTTTAGCTTCTTGCTTCTAACTTTGAGGTCTTTTACATATTGGGATAGTTCACCCTTATGTTTCATTGAAGGCTAGTTATATATTTTTTTAACGCTTGGACGCTAAAATCCAGATGTTTGATAATGTCAAAAACCGGTTTATGTTATCCCATCGTATCAATTAATTATATTAAACATAGAATCGGTGTAAAACGCGGGGCGTGTTTGGCGTCGCCAGTAACATCAGAAGGAAAACGAATTCGGAAGCGCACTTAACTTTCTAGTAATCCGCATACTTTTAACTATATAAACCAATTATGCTCTTCCGCAAGCATCACCAATTTGTTTGAGGAAGTTTACAGTGCTCGCTGAAGCGACATAAAATCACTTGTGATACTTTAACCTTCGTAAATTCACTGGATCGCATATTATATAAATTGTTGTCTGCCGTATATGCTAAAAGACTACATGGAAGCGCGGGCAGCAACAAATTGAAATAATAGTTCAAGCTGTCAAGCGTGCAGTGGGTTTCTTAGGAATACAAACGAGTAGTTTCAAACGCAGGTTTGTACATGAGCACTTCTTTCGTGATTTTGGTCATAAAGTTATGTGAAGGTGCATATCATGTCATTCGATTCACCCAGCGCTCGTTCTGGATAAAGTTTGTTAGTTATCTGTACATCACATCTCAGAAGTAATTCTGTTGCCAAACCTATAATTTGTATTTATCGGCTTCCTTTACATGTGAACAGTAATCATAAAGACTTTCTCCGGACGGTAACCGAAGGAAAAAAACGATCACAACTCCGAGATAGCACGGAACCAACGAATTAACCAAAACAACGACAAACGTCGGACTACCCTTTGATATTCCCCAATGTAATTGAAACTTGAACTCATTATATTCAGCGACCACCTCATTCCTTGAACTTGTTACTCATCATTATCAATATGAGTGTAGAATTTCTTTCCCTTACTAATGTGTAATTTCGTCGCTTGAACATTTTATAAGAATATAATCGCGTGCATAATGCCATGCATAACGAGCATCATGTACTGATGACACTCGAGCACTTGAATCCAATCCCAAATTCATGAAAGTTATTCATAAAACCATATAGTACAAACCAATGACCAATCACGCATTGAGTCAGTAATAAATAACAATAACTCTACTGAATATAATATTATAAAAATGTACTTACATTAAAAGGCATATGAGTACGACGAAAGGGAACGATAAAAGTTTTGCCAGTCTCCATTTTCCTCTACGATGGATGTTCAGCGCATTGCAATGCCGGCAGGTCCTGGTAGCTGGTATCGGTAGAAAAGGTTGGATTTTACTGGTGGTAATTCCAATGGGTAAGCAGATGCTTGAGGTCGCTCTCGACAGTGAAAAAGTTTTTAAGTTTTCTGTTTCTGAACTTTTAATAAGTCTCCGAATGATTGACGAATTCTGCATATGCTCTGTCATCGTACCAAGAGTCCGAAAACGGGTTGAAATCTAATTGTTACTCCGGAATTGTCATGGGTATTAATTAGCATCCTGTAACTGCATGAATATTGTTATGGAATGATATTTTTTTAAGTATGTTACCACTCTTTTTCACATTAAAAAAATACTGCAGTAAAACGTTAAAACTAGTTTAATAGATACATGACGAAATCTCTGCAAATGTCACCCAATTAGCGGTTTACAGAAAACATTTGAATTATCTATGTAATACCAGTATGGTATAGTCGTATTCTATCTTTCAAAGGTTATATCTACCTGCAATTTTCTCTGTGGGTCCGTTATAAATAACCTATATCGAGCATTCGGTTTAGCTCCACTTAAACTTAGATGTTTTCTGCTTCAGCTAAACTTGTTCAGGAATTAGACTGAAAACTCTCATGTGCACTCGCGCTGTCTTCACGCTTCAAATAATATAAGAAAAACAATCCTCATTTTCGTGTTTGATCTGGGTTTTGACAAACTACTACAACGAAAACCGAAGAATATTAATTTCTGTTTTAACACACATCCAAGTACAATCCCACTGAGAAAGATAATTGCGTGGCCTATATTCAAAACTCATTTGGGAATATAATAGTCAATATTTGCCTCTGTTCAAAAACTAGTTCAAAGTAATTACTTTATTAGCACTTAATAACGATCATAGTATCGAATAATAATAAAATAAACAATGGTGAAAAGACGGAGACATCATTCTTGGGGGTAAAAAAATGATCTTAAAATCGAAGAAAATATCGACTTAGCTATTCTTTCTGTATATTGGAATTTATATACTGTGTTTAATTGTAATTATTCAATTAACTGACGGTAGGCGAAACATAATAGTTGTCCTGCTCATAACTCCACATCCACGTTACGCTGCTTTAATCAAAAGTAGGGCGAGTTTAACAATAGAACAAGATTGTTCTGCCAGGCATGACAACGTAGTACCTGCGACTACAACAAACTCATCGGCCTCCATTTCGTTCAATTTACGCAGAGATACTTGATGATGGTGATAACAATGTTCCTAACCCCCTTCAGCAAAACTTCTACTTTCGAGATGGACGTTAGTTATTGACGATGCAGCAGTACGTGTACAGAAAAGACGATGTATATGAAGACGACACCTCTCAGTAGAGAAGATCTTACGACGAAAACCCTTCATGGTTTACAGACCTAACGTCAAAGTGATTCAATAATTTACGGAGAATAACAAACTACAGTACTAACAAACGATTTCCGTAGCTGATCGGAACTGAACGCAACGCGTGCGCGGAAGATCTGTGATACGGTACATCGGTTTACCGTATCATTACAAGGAAACAACGATGTTTTAGAAAACAAAATTTAGCCAACGTATTAAGTTACGTGACACCTGTAAAATCAATGTTATGATAATTCAAAAAAGGTTAGCGTTGTTTAGAGAAAGAATCATCGAGTGTGACGTAAGTAAAACAATTTATCTGTAGTTTGTGTGCGGTGATTCTGTTGAATCCGGAATCAGTGCAAATAGGAAGCTGCAATCCTCAGGTAGATATGTAGCTATTTTATCACTCTTGGTAACTACATGGGTTACCCACGTCCATATCTACATCTGTTTGTGTAATGTGAGGACTGAGGCGGTTACGGATCACACAGTAGACCCGACAGGCCGCGTTCCAGCGCACCATGCTCTGAGGCTTTATCGACGGGGAAAAAGAAAACAGATAAAGATTGATAAACAAATCTCAGAAAACTATTTCAATTTTTATTAATGAATACTATAAACTTGACAACAGAATTCGTATAAGTTATAAATTATCTCGTGTCGAGTCTGATCTTCATTTTATACTGTCAAGTGCATAATAGTAAACTTTGTCGAGACGATTTCGAGTTAGCACTGAAGTCTTGCTTGTTATGATGGAATAGAATAAATAAAGAATTGAACTATAATTTTTTTTTTGTGGGATTCCCTCAGTTTTCTCATACAGTATTCGTATAAAAAATAATTAAAGTTGACATTTTAAAGTAACTTGCCTCCATTCGAGATACAAAAGTCATTGTGCAGGGAGTATAATTTTATATATAATTAATAATCACAGAGTACAACCTGTCAACAACTCTGATACATTCTGTTCACTTTGTATGTATTGAAATTTTGCTTGTCCTAAAAACACACATCCTACTCGCAAAACAGTTGGGAAAGCGAGATGCGGAGAACTAAGGAGTGCGTGTAAACGTTAGAGGGCGTGAATCTCATAAATGAAGGAGAAACTGTATGTGTATGTTCGTTCGCCCAAAACTCCAAGAGTTCTTGACTAGGCGCTCTGAAAACTTGCAAGGGGATCGATTTCAGGCAGGAATAGGTTATAGGCTACTTTCTTTTAAATAGGGGCCCCCATGGTGGCCCATGATCACTTTTTTGATCAATTAATTAATTGGCTACTGTGACATCACAAACTTGATAAATCGGGGACTCAGCAGGCTAGAAATATGCTTTATGACGCCACAATGTCAATTGTTTTGCTCCCAAAATTAAGTGAAAAGATAGAAAAACTTATCCTCTTTCCAAGAACAATGGGATCCGCTAAGGAAGGCCAAGATTTTGAACCTAGGCAAGATATTGTCACTATTCCTATCCGACCAATGGTATATAACTCTTACAAATTCCCCATGAATTCAAATTAATGAAGAAAGGCCGGGTCACATAAACGCAAGCAGCTAGTAGTAAATAATGGACAGTAAAAAAAATGAATTTGCTCTCTACCTCCATCTAACATCCAATGCAATTGTGTATATATGCCATGTCAAAGGTTAACGTCAAAGTATATACTGTACTGTACTGTATAATAAGTAGAATTACCTATATAGAGTCTATAGACCATGTAGACATGCTTTGTCACGGTTGGTGCTTTGCTTTTGCTAGTTCAATGTTGTTCTGCTTTATCATCGATATGCCATGAATGAAAATGACGCGCATTCGCCTGTTATTGCGGACGTTTCATCTCAAAATTTTGGCTGTTATTAGTTTACTTTTAGTTTTGTATTATGTATTTTATGCAAGAAGTTATCCAAGTAAGTTGCGTCAGCTATGATTCATTTACAGTTTTAAGCTGAGTTATCCACATTCCTTCCGTTACAGTTGATCGTGATGTAAAAACTCTCAGATTGAAAATACTCGAATTGAGCAAAACGTACGTCCATGAACTAGCGGAGAGATCGATGCGGATTGAAGATGGTCCTGCAGCATATCCCAATACTGCTTATGGTATGGTTCCGTTGGTGATTCCATGTGAACTGTGGTGAAATCATTAATACTATTATCTACGGCAGTGCTTCTTGAATTTGGGCAAGGGGGGGGGGGTGTAGGATTTGCAGGGGTTGTTGACTAGATATTTAAAAAAACGTATTGAAAGCAATTTGTTTAGGTCTAGCTGACACTAAGATGCACCTTCTTCCCTTTCTCTAGACATTGCTACTTACAAAAAGTATTCGAGTAACTATTGAATAGTAAGTAAACAAATCAGCACTTGTAAGTCTCCCGCCGAAGTAACAAAAATTATGGAAACTTTTATTTTTATCAGCATTTTAATTTTTATTTCTCAAACTTAGATATGAAAAAAGCTCTAGCTGTTCTTATCAACAGTCTCAATAGTCGAGTCGACCATCTAGATGACCGATTGTCTGCCATAGAGAAGCTTGTTTCATCAATCCATGGAGAAGTGTTGGAAGATGACGAAATTCGTACAAGACATGTCAGGACTATGCCTAATAGTTCTCATGTATCTGTTATAGGTTAGTTTAGTTAAGTCTGTATACTGTGTTCGATACCTATGTATCAGAATCATTGCTATATTAACATAGATAAAGCATCCTGTTTTGTATAAGTTTTCAATCTCTTAATTACATAGCTAATGATTGTTCATAATTTTACCTCCTCAACTGGTGATAGCATCAGTTCAGTCAAATGATAAGAAAAGAAGATGCAATAGAATCGAACGAGATAATTAACCTAACTCCGGAACAAATCTCCGTTGATGATATTATATTATTCAAACTGCTTTTAAGTGGTACAGAACAGTTCTTCCGAGAAATTGAAAAACTGGAACCGAACTGTAATAATTTAACTTACCCTGAATGATTGACTTGAATCTCTTGACCATAAACAGCGATGAATTATTATAATGGAAGTAATAATATGTTTTGTATTTATCAAAAGTCATATCTCATCTCATAAAAAAAAATCAGATCACCATTACAACTTCCTATAATGCCCGTTACTATTCCAGATTTACTGCAGAGCAAACAGGACATTTGTCCATTCCCCAGTTTTGATAACTGGCCGCACTGTCAAAGCAAAATCGAATGGATGAGAGAAATGTGGGAGCTGGATAAGTGCTATGCAAGCTGGGGTGTAGATGGAAGCGATTGTTCCATCTACATTTATCTTAGCGAACAGGAGAAATGGTGCCCGACTTTCCCTTGGAGACCAAATGGAACAAGGGGCGGAAATCAGCATTATGAGTTGGTATGGCGGGAAATGGGAATGAATGTTACAGGTGCATGAGAATTATATAGTGCATACACCAAATAATTTTCGCACATTTCAGGCTAAGATGCAAGGCGATTTTCATCTTCTACTGCATGCAATGAGTGTTTCATCAGACTATGATTGGATGAGATTGAGAATAGGAAGAATGTCTTCTAAATGGATATCCGGTGGACATAGTCTGAAAGAAAAATATCCAAAAGCTACTCGTGTGAAGAAAAAAGTCAGTTTGATGTGATTTACTTGATTTGTGACTGTGGTACTCTTAGCAAATGGTTAATCAAACTCGATTATTTGTTTCCAGGTTCTCTTCCTAATGGGATTGTTATCGGAGATTGGATTCCATTTTGCTGAGACTGCGTTTACAGGCGGACCTCTCGGGGAATTAGTGCAATGGAGTGATCTTTTATCAGCCGTGTATACCCTCGGACATGATGTGAAGATTATCCATTCCATGGCGGATTTGAAGAGGTAGAATTAATTTGGTTATTATTTTTTTTGGTAATTGTCAACTCATATTGCTAACACACAAATAAGTTTTACTAGTGTTTCATACTTTCTAAACCCCAGGCTCCTTTAATTTTCATTTGCAGTATATACGATCCCTTGTTGCGGTCTTCCAGTCAAAATTGTCCGCTGATAGAAAAACCGTTCGACATCATATACACTGACATAACCGGTCTGAAAATGTTGAAAAGGGTTGCCAACTCTAAACTACACTTATTTCAGTGAGTCACAAATACTCCTAGTTTTCATCAATTTCTCTTAAAAATATGTTAGTAAACTAGGCAGAACTAATCATTTATAAGGTTATTATAATATTGGAATATTTTTAGTTGTATTCAACATTTCATTTCAGATGCCTCGTCCGTGTCTTGGATAGTTTTGGTACAGAACCTGAGTTTAACCATGCCACCTATGCTAGCAGAAAAAACCATAAAAGTCCATGGGGAAATTGGAAGCTAAATCCAAAGCAATTCAACACTATGTTTCGTGAGTTGCAGACAATTTTTTGTATTTTTTTAGCAATCTAAGTACTAAGACTGGTGATTTAATTATTTTAAATGTACAGCACATTCTCCTGATAATACTTTTCTTGGATTTGTGGTCGAAGAGCATTGGAATGAGACAGCACATCAAGGCATTAAGAAAGAAAATATTGCTTTGGTTTATGGAAAGAGAGATAAGTTTTGGGAGGTAGTTGGATTTATTTAATTGCATTGTATTGTTTCAGTAGCTACACTGAAGAGGGTAACACAACCTTTTATCCCATAGGACAAAGAAAACTATATTACTGCTTTTGAAAATCTCATTGAGGTTCATGCTACGGTCGACCAAAGTGTTTCATTGAAGCATGTCCCAAGTTTTGTGATAAACCATGGAGTTTTGTCAAGCACTGATCTTCAAAAGCTACTGCATAAAACGAAGGTTTTGGTTCTTAATTATACGGAACGAATGTTTGTCATTGTATATCAAAAACATAGATGTTCACAATCTCTTTCTGTGTAGATATTCATTGGGATGGGATTTCCATATGAAGGTCCTGCTCCCCTAGAAGCCATAGCAAATGGTGCAGTATTCCTCAATCCTGTATTTGATCCTCCCAAGGATAGGGAAAATACAGCATTCTTCAAGGTAAGATCAATACTGATATAAGTCACTAACACTTGGAAGTATGTAGTACATTACTGTACATGTTTTATTTTTTCATTTAGGAAAAACCAACACTAAGAAAGTTGACTTCACAACATCCTTATGCAGAGATGTATATAGGTAGTTTGTTAATTTTGTATGTAATATAAGTTGAACAGGAAGTGCTAAGTCAGATCCATTTTCATACAGAATTAACAATTGCTTTTCTAGGTTATCCCTACGTGCAGCCAGTGTCTTTGTCGAATCTCACGAACTTAGAAAACATTGTTAAAAGTATTTTAAACAACAACAATGTATGGTATATAAAATAGTTTGCGTCTTGCAAGTATGAAAACCTGGATATTATTTTGTTGTTCTTGTTTTAGCTACCACCTTATCTTCCTCATGAATTCACATGTGAAGGGATGCTGGAAAGGCTGAGCTTGCAACTGGAGAATCAGGAATTTTGTTCCGGTAGCTACACACCCGCATGGCCGCCGTCCTCCGCTATGCAAGTTAGTGTTATTAATAAATTCCTCAATGTAAAAAGTAGAAAACAATCACAGTTAGTACATGCAGTAAATATACTCTGCTTTTAGTTTTTATTTATTCCTGTATTTCCTTTTAAACTTTTACAATTGTTTTCCTAAACTCAGACAAGAATCACCGACACTAAAGAGTCTTGCATTGATGTGTGTTACAAAGATGGACTCGTTTGTGAACCTCAGTATTTTTCATTGCTGAATAGCCAATCTGCATTTCTTGAACTTGGCATTAACTGCACAAGATTTTTTCCGACAGTTCCAATTACAGAAATTGACTACCCCGCTTATTTTCATGACATGTGAGTACTTTATTGATAGAGGTACATTCTTGTTCAACTAATGAACACACTACAAAATACAACAATCACATTTGTTTTTCCTCTTACTCTTAGATGCTTTCTTCAATCAGATCCTCTGCTTTTCAGCTGTGCTGGAAGATACACATCAATGCACAGAGTATGTCCTTGTCGCGATTATGTAAAAGGACAAATAGCGCTTTGTAAAGACTGTTTTTAATGATATTAACTTTGCGTCCTTAGTTCTATAGTTTGCTTGCAATGCTGTTTATCATCTCATTGACTCTATACTTATTACCTTATCATATTATTTCAATTTTTATGCCTGCTAATTTTAATGTTTGCACTTAGTCTATGAAAACTACGCTAACTAACTACTAAGCTTTCACTGAATTTGCACTCTGTCACTTACGTCCAGCATTTTATATCTATTTCATAAATCCAATGTGGCAATTAATTCATTATATTATGATAGCAAACTAGGTTAAGAATTAAATTTATTAAATCTAGAAGTTAGCAAGTTACCAGCAATTTTTAAAGATGCAATTTTTTAAATATCTTTTTTCCAATCATGACTGTATGTTGGATGTCTTCCTAAAATTAGTTTAAATTGTGTTTACATCATGTTCACTAGATCAATAGCTTTGACATTTTTATTCAAACTATCATGCTTTTTGAATGATTTTATACTGCCATCACAATTCATTGATTCTCTTGGGGATAATTGACAACGATGAATCAGCAAATTCTGCTTTTATTTTCATGTTAAAACTAACTGGATGCTTTTAAATGCCTTTAAATACCTTGGAACAAGGGTACTGCTGCTGAGAAAATTCAAATAAATGCTAGTATTGTTCTGCAATCATTGTAGAGATTTCATGGTGGATATTTATCATAAATGATTTGATGTTAACCAGTGATAGAAATGGGCTTCAGAAACTGTGGGACGCTAGGAGAGAAGTGAGAGTAGACACTATTGGACATGAACTGGAATCCGAAATCGGTCCACCCCTATTTCCATAGTAACGTAGCGTAGTTGAAGGGACGTTTTCATGGTATTTAAACGCTGCTAACGATCTTAGATATCGCCTACCTTAATCGCTACGCATTCCTAGTTTTGTCGTTACAGTCATTTCAATCGCCGCCATTCTGGATATTTTACTTGTTCCAAAGGTAGGCCAGGCATGGCAGTGGAATTTGTTAACGATCGAGGATATTTACACTGATAATACGTGTAATCCTCGCGTAATATAATCAGTGACTCTTGGGAAAATGATGAGAATTTCAGTGGTAACTTAGTAATAAGCACATTCATAGATGGGGGGAATAGCGAAGTCACTGAGAACGCATTGCTGGGAGTTACCTTGTTCCCATATTATCTGTAAATAACTTCCCTTTTTTGTTGACAGTGCTACTTGTTTGCAGTACCGCTAGTACATAAATAACCAATCAACATGACCACAGAAATAGCAACCATGCTAGATGAACTAATGGGCAAAAATCGCAATGCTGCTCCTGATGATCAGAAAAACGACATGCATTGGAGCGACAAGGATGTAAGTTGATAATGCTACTACTCGATAGGTGTTTTTGTCGGTATAGTAGTGTGATACCTCTGAAAACTGTGTAATAGTTGGTTAGGTTTAGGTAAGGGGGCGGATTTGTCTTAACTTACCTGAACTCTTGGAAAACCTATGAGAGAGACCACGATATTAAAATAGTACCTTTTCTTGTATGTGTAACTCATTAAAAGACTTTTTAGGTATGCAAACATTTTCTTTGTGGATTCTGTCCTGCCGAACTCTTCACAAATACAAGATCGGATTTAGGACCATGTGAGAAAGTGCATGACGAGTCGCTAAGAAAGGTATTGCATAATTCTATTGTTTTCTGACCTCATG
Source organism: Halocynthia aurantium (assembly GCA_013436065.1). Classification (NCBI taxonomy): domain Eukaryota; kingdom Metazoa; phylum Chordata; class Ascidiacea; order Stolidobranchia; family Pyuridae; genus Halocynthia; species Halocynthia aurantium. Next base: position 60,943 of record QXVX01000752.1, on the reverse strand, counting down.
CATATGTTAAATTGATATATATATATATTCTTCTGAATAATTTCAGTGTTTACTTTTCAAATTATTATTTAGAAGTTTAAAATTGTTTCTCATTGATTCTAGATTTATGGGGGTAAGGCATCGCTCCATTGAAGTGAAGTAAACCCCTTGATAAATCCCCCACAGATACTGTTGAACACCGACATAATGCGAATATAAGTGTAACACTATTACCTCATGTCTTCTTATGTAGAACATGCATCCAGTAGTCGGGCTGTAATATTTGTTTCATAGCATTTTCCTTGTTCTTTTACTTTTAGCAAGATGCCATTGTATAAAGAAAGGATATTTTAGAAAGGGAAAGCATGATATGTGTTTATATATTCGTATATGTGTTCAGAATACGTATTGTTTTACTGGCATTGCAGATTATAATATGGTAATTTGTTTTTTTATAGGCATATTTGAAGAGCACCAGATATCTGAAAATGTCATATGAATCTGACTTCCTCCACTACTTGCAGCAATGCATGCAAGATGTGGAACGGAGAATTCGTAGAAATCACCAGAGGCTACAACTTTCCGAAGAAAAAAATCAAAAGGTAGAGTTTTAAATGAAATTTTATTAATTAAACATGCCATGAGCCA
>QXVX01000752.1:0-58547 GCA_013436065.1 Halocynthia aurantium | reverse complement strand
AGTTATTACGTAATGATAACCTTACACTAAAGCACTGTTGTATTTTTGTTTGGATACATTCAGCTTGCCAATCCAAGCAAGGATGTCGAGGAACAAATTAACCTGCTTACTCAACGAATCGAGGAAATGCTTCAAAGAATTGAACTGCTTGGTACCGAAGGAAAAGTTGAAGAAGCCCAGGGAGTAATGAAGCTATGCGATCAATTAAAAGAGGACAGAGAGCAACTGTATGGACAGAAAGGAAATGTAAGTGGGAATGTTCCTGATTACAGTAAACTTGAAATATGGAGATGGGTGATTTTACAGATTGAAAAATTGTTGAAATTGATCCATACAATATTTGTGGATGTATTACTACCTATATTTGACGAAAGTAATAAATTGTTTTAGGTTCTGGATGCTTTTTCTGTCCAAGAGAAGCAGATGGAGGTGTGTGAGGTATGTGGAGCATTTCTCATTGTTGGAGATGCTCAGTCTCGAGTCGACGATCATCTCATGGGAAAGCAGCACATGGGCTATGCAAAAATTAAAGCTACGATAGAAGAATTGAAGGTACTTGTGTTACTCTAAATTGTTATATCTGAATTCTGGTCGCTCTGCATTGATTATTTGTTAAACTTTTTATCAATTTCATGGGATCTTTGTTGTTCATAGTTTTTACAATCAGGCATTGCTTCTCATTTTCTCTATTATCTTACAATCAAACTCCACTTTCGTTTCCTACTAATTATTTGATTGATGTGTAGTGTGAATTAAACTGTATATTATAATTATCTGCAGGAGAAATTAATGTCAAGACCAGTAGAAAAAGATATTAAAGAGGAAGCAACTGAAAAGAAATACATCAGGTACATTTTAGATAAATTTTGAAATGTTGATCCAAAAATAAATACTGTATTAATTGTAGTACAATACGATACCGAATATAATACAACACTACTTTGTTAAAGTTAAAATCAGTAGTATATTTTACTGTCTTATATAATGCGACTGTCCAAGTATTAGGTTACTGAGACACCAAGGTGAGTTAGGATGTCAGTAATATGGTCCGGTGTTAGTAATTATTTAATTATTCATTATGTTTTATGAAATAGTCGACAGTTGCATCTTGGTCATATACAGTATCGAAACACATGAGCTACAGTTTCTGTATTAATTGAGGCATACAAACTTAATCATATTGAGGTGCAAAATACTGAAATGCTAAATCCTCATAAAACTGGGAATTGCTGTGATTTGAAATACTTTGTTTCATAAAGGAACAGGACTGATGAAGCAAGGAAATCTCGAGATGGCAGAGACGGTGGAAGGCATAGCAAATCGAAGGACGACAAAGGAAGTGACCGTATCCGACACCGCACACGATCCAGAGAACGCGATGGAAAACCGAGAAACGACGACAGGCGAGATCGTGATAGAAGGCGTTCGAGAGATAAAGAAAGACGAAGATCAAAAGACAGGAGACATTCGAGAGATAACGATGGACATCGTTCTCGAGATCGTGATCGGTCGCGAAGAGATAGATCTCGAGATCGAGACAGTAGACGCTCTGGAGATTCTAAGTCGAAAGATGACAGGTATCAATTTCTGATAATTATTCTTATATATCTGTACAGTGAAGGGAATTCTCATCAATATTAGGGTACTAGAGTTACTAGTAGACTAGTCGAGTTTTTTGATAGGTACGGAAAATATGTTATGTATTGAATTCTAAAAAATAAGTATTTACATGGCACCCAGTCAGTGCTCAATGTCCTAGTTTCGACTACTTGTACTATTTACTTATTATCATATTCACTCATCCAGATCCAAACGAAGTCGTTCTCGAGATAAAGATCGCAAGCGCTCAAGAAGACACTCTCGACCACGTTCCAGAACCCCGGAAAAGAATCCCAAGCGCTCTCGGAAAAGCGATCAGCATGAGGGTGAGGGAGGTTCTTCTACGGAAGATAAAAAAGAAGATAAACCGGCTCCTACTGAACAACCTACAAAAGATGAGGTAACTGACAGCAATGAGCAAATAGAAGTTCAGCAAAATGAAGAACCTAAGGAAACTCAGGTTACTGAAAAGGAAAATGGTAAGAATTCAAATTTGTTTTATAAATAAGCTGAACTTTTTAGAACTGACTGGAAATGGTTCCAACGTAGCTGAATCTACAAGTGTCGCAGTGTCATAGCCAGTAGAAACACCATATTTTAGTTATAAGGTTCATAAACAATTGAAATTGATACATGCTTTTGAAAGAAACATATTTAGGTAATTGAAATGATAATGAATGGCATGGTACAATTTATTTGTCGTACGTTGATATCACAGTTATGAAAAGGATGTTCCGTTGTGTAGTGACGGCCTAATAAAAAAGATGGACTTATTAAGCAATGTCTACCATTTTTGTAGTGTTCATCATGCTAGGTAATCATTAACTAACACTGTGATACAGTGTTGTCTTATTCGATCTAATTACCATTTTCATTATTTTTTGCTTGATGTAGAAATTCAGCCAACGAGCGATGGAAATGAAACGAAAATTCAGCCAACAAGTGATGGAAATGAAATGAACGACTCCTCAGAAACCCAACTGCAAGAAACTGATGAGATTGGCCCACCAGGTGAAGATGGCTCAACCAATAATTCGGATATTGCGTGACTGATATAAATGAAGGTGACAACCCCATTGACCATTTGGTCATTGAACAGTAAGTGGATGATTAGATTACTTATTGTAATATTTTGTGTCTGCTGCCTGTGGGTGGCTGTAATTATTTGAGTCAGTGATGCACAACCTTCGAGCTTTTAATTTTTTTATGATTTTGGCATATCCCAGTAGGCTTAAAACATTGTATGGTCAAGCTCTGTATAGTAGTGTTCATCACTGTTTAGTAAACTGTCAAACTGTAGGTTGTGTATCACTGCATTTGAATAACAGTTATACACTTTATGATCTGCCAACCACTCTACCGTAATGAAGAACGGAAGATTATTCCATTGTCAGGAAATAGAGAAAATCTCCAGGTATACCCATTTATCTCGCTATTCTATAAAGTGAAATTCCAATTTAATAAATGACAAAGCAAAAGGCAGATTAATATGCCGCCCGACTTTAAAGTTTTCGGTTCGTCGTCAGCTGGGAAAGTTTGCTGATAGACGCAGCACGCTATGTTGCATAATATTCGTCGGAAATGAGGTTTGTGAAATGAATTTTGTTGGCAGTTACACCACCTAACACCTGGTACTGTTTTAACTCTGTTTGAACCTTACAAAGGTCCAGATGGATATGAATGAAGTTGGATGATATTAAGATTTTTGAAATGAGTCAGATTCTGTCTTATTGTTAAAGTTTATTATCTAAATCAGTGGCCCTTAGTCTCAGGTCGCGTATTTCCCGTCGCGATCCCAGGTTTCTTCCTCGGTAGTAATTATTAGAACAATTTAATTAACTTAAATTTGCCTATTTGAAGAGGCATTTAATATATACGTGAAGGGGAATTTTTTGAAACGAGGGATATTCTGAAATCCATGAAAATTTCTGTATCTCCATGAAATCTTTGTTTTGGTCAGGAATTAGAATTGTCACACAACCTTACCTTAAAATGTTATGAATAACAATAAATCCATGACCAAAACGGGGATTTCATGGAATTACTCAAATGTACAGGGTTTTCACTGAATCCCTACTTTCAGAAATTCGCTACAACAGATTTACAGTACTGTATATTCAAGTTTGGAGCGCCTACCATTTGAGAATCACTGACTTTGCAAAATTGGAATTAAAAATTCATTTTGAAAGTTGTTCTACATTTGAACTATCTGCATCTTACAGCTTGTTGCAAGATGGTTTAATTAATTTATTTTTTTCACGTAATTACTGGGGCTGAGATCCTTAACTGTCATGAAGTTAGAATTATTATTTTTAGAATATTTTCCTACTGTTTCCCTGAAATTCAATGAATGAACGACCGGATGTTTGGAATTGTGTATCAACTGACTTGAGAAGAGCTTATTTACCGCATATGAGGTGGGAAAAGAAAAAAAATACAATTAAAGATTTGAACCAACTGTTGGTTGATTTGACTTAAAAACTTCAAGAAATGTCTTGTTAAATTTCTGTTTCCACTACTGTATTTTCTTTTAAAGCTTGTGTTTATAAATAAATTGTACATACGTGGTATTCGGTAATTTTATTACTGGAATAAAGAAGCGTATTGAAGAAAAATAATTCCGATGGCAAGAACTAAAGTTACAGCCTCCGTTAGGTGGCAGCATTGGAATATATTCCTTGTGTCTACGTTGCTTGGTTGTAATGTAAGTCGGATAGCAGTTTGAAGAGTGATAGAAGCATCCATTTAAAATAACTCATTTGAGCAGCTAGCCGGTGTATATCTAGCGGTAATCTAATTTGTCTGTATAACTACCTACCTCTCTCCAGCTTTCGGCTGGGCTCTCCAACGATCTGTAACCATGGCTGCTTTCGCACGTCACAATAGGATAACGCTATTGTGAAAATATAATAGAAGACTGAGCTTCGTTGTTATTGTTGGCATTAAGAATTCTTTCGTTTTGTAACTCGATCGTGTTTGAAATTTTAATGAATTGTCGATACCAACTCTCGTAAGGTGGTCCTTTCTATATTCTGGCAATGTACGGCTTTCAGTATTTTGTGTGAGCATGGTAGTATTAGTTGTCGCTGAAGCGTATTTTTCTTTGCCTTTTCTACTATTCAGATACCGAAATAATTTTTTTTGCTAAATTTGATTGTGTCAGAACGGGGACAATTACGTCGATATAAATAGCAAGACTCATAGCTATGTGCCCTAGTTGTGTGGCACCGTTCTGAGGTCTTTTGTAAAGACGATTTTCGTTTAACAGTGTGCACCTTTACTTTAAAACACTTATGCATACTAATTACTTCAATTTCAGGGCAGTTAAACTAGCTAACCCTTTGTATTCCCGTTCACCAAGTAGACGGAACAGTTATGGGAACAAACGGCCAAATCGGTGGCCCAGTGGAAGGCAGCTTGCTGAAGAACATATTGACGATCGCTGATTCGGAAAATACAGAAATCACACTTACTGATATGTATAGAGATCTACTTTTTATAGCTGAGCGACTGAAATCCGGCATTAAAGCCGGAGTCGAACGGGATGCGAAGCTTGCCATGAAGAAAATAGAAAATGAGGAAGATGAAGAAGAGGACGAGGAGAGTGATCACGACGATGAAGAAAGTGACGATCGGGATTCGGATGGCGAATCTGATGAGGAAACAGCTAAATTGAAGGTATCGCTAGGTAGCAAAGAATATAACAGGGTGCGCTTTGAAATACTTCGAGTCAATGACTCAATTTTCTTATCACTCGATTGAATACAACGGATTTTAATGATCAAGTGAATCATCTCCGATTACTCGACTTAAAACTCGAATCTTCGGTTGACGAAGCTTATGCGTATACCAAAAGCGATTCAAGCAATTGCTTGTATTCATTTGACACGATGTAAGCGCTATTGGAGACTTGAATTGTTACTCAATGTACATCACGTTCTTGTTTCCTAGTGAATCATTAGCAAATACCGTATTGAGTGATCGACGACTACTTCGACACGCTATCAAGCTCTTGTGTACACTATACGATTCCCATTGATATTCATGTGGATAGTATTGTGTTTATACTCGCCTATCATATCAGTTTTACCATCGTTTTTTGTATTGGTATTGAAGAATACGATATTAATAAGTCAATATCAATATTGCAACTGGTTGAGTGATTTCTGGAGGAGGGAAAAATCTTCGAAACACTGCTTGCGTCACCTAACATCCATACACTGTACTCGACACAATACAATATGCACTTGGCGGCGTTCATAGGATATTGATTTTGCAGTTATAACCTATTTTGAATCCCTGTTGAAGTACATATGAGTTTTTTTTCGTTATGATATTTTACCGAAACGAGTACAAAAAGATACTTCTTCCACCATTTATGATAGAAACTCGTACGTCACGTTTTATAGGATTCAGGACATTTAATAACGTGTATCATTGGCGTATGATAAAGTTAGAAATAGTGAAAACGTCCACCTAATTCTAATAGGAAAAACATATGCAACACTTGTATTCCCTTTAATTTGGGGTGGACCACACACCTCCATTTCTATATATTTTCTACGCCAACAGCACTACTATATAATCGACTTCAATTTCTTTCCAAGGGGAAAACAAAACCTAAAAAGCCAGATTCAGATATCGAACAGCTTCTGGATATCCTTTCGTTGGACATAAAGCAGAAACAACACCTGCTTATCAAGAAAGCAGTTTTGCTTAAATTTGAAGAAGCCCTGTTTGGCAATAACAATATTACTATGACTCTCGACTTAAGGTGAATTGGTGTATACTGATGATGTCTTAGGGTTCTCACATCGCCAGTCTATAAAATGAGTCCATGTCTATAAAATTAGCCCATGAAGAATTAATTTTGGTACATACGCTTGTAAAACTTTCGAATGAGGCACGTATTGTACTTTATTAAAAGAAAGCAAATATTTGCCCGTTTCAAATTTGGTTTCGTGATCTTGCTTGGCAACTCGAATGCAAACACAACTGGCGCGGTAATAGTTGGAAAAAAGTCTAGTGTAAGTTGCAAAGTCAACAAAATGAAGGAAAGTTACTCTTAGCATGTTTACGGATACATACTTCTTGTACAATTGCTGACGTCAGCCTGGCCGACCTTTAACCAAAGTTCAAGTATATATAAAAATACAAATACTGTAATGATTTCCCACCATTGACATGGAGTAGGATTGATAATGTAAATGTGATTGGCTCCAGTTTGATGTGACGATAGAATCTAGTAGAATCCTTTATATATATATTTGACCATATTTATTTCAGAGTACATTACATAGATGGTTAAATTATGTAATATATATCCCCATAAAAAAATGAGAAACTGGTAGAAAAGTTGATCGTCGCTATGAAGAAGACTAAAATAGTTTGTTCTATTGTCTATGATGTAAACTATTCATTAGATTGATAAATTCTTCTCCCATAAGCAAATTGGCTAAAGAAAAAGGCGATTTGGTATCATATCATGTTTTTTTCTCCATTTTAAGAAACGTTGGAGAGAACGGCGAAGACAAACGGTTGGAAGAAATACTTCAATGTAAAGATTTGACGAAATATATACCCAAAATGGAAACCGAAAACGGTAATTAGCAAAGACGCTCCTTACCATCGTAGCTTAATTTCTCCGAGCTATATCAGACGATAACATTTACATTGTCATATTTGCCCAGGGAACTCTTTAGAGTTTGCAGAGAAAGCAAAGTTTCACGAATGCGTACACGTTGCGACGAACCCGACAGACATTCTACGAGCACTAAGGCCAAAAACACCGAAAAGAATAGCGACCAATCTCATTAAACAGCAGTATAATATCCGGTAATACTACATATTATGTTATCATTAAATTGTTGCGATGGACCTCCAATCATAGTGATGTCATCACAAGAAATTAACTTCAACATTTGTACACGATAGCAATTATGCATATACAGACAACTGCAATTTACTTCAATATTTCGTCTATTCATAAAAATTTATTTCACTTAAAACTGCCACTCTCACAGACCAAAAAAGCCTTTGGGAAATTACACTTATGATCGATAAAAATGCAAAATGTCATCAGAAGAATCGAAATTTGTGCCTGAATGTGCTCTCATCGGCTATAATTGATTATAATCCGAATTAAATTTCCAAGAATATATAACATTTCAGCGAACAGCTGTATATTGTAAATCGACAGCCTACTTTTGTATTGTATCTACAGTACTTGTGCAATATTTATAGTCACAACAGTGTACACTCAGAGCTCAGATACAATCTACTATTATGTCTTAGGCTGTTTTCCTATACAATCATTAGGTGGAACACACAAACAGGGGAGGCAAAGCCGTTTGACTTCTTTCAATTAGAAAAGCATTTTTGCAAAGGCATCGTTCGTAAAACTTATGTTCAGACGTTACTATACGAACATAAGGTTATCCTGGCAAATCTCAAAGATAGCTTGAATAAATCCAACCAAGTTCTGCAAAAGGAAGACTTCGTCCCGAAATACGTGTACGGAAAAAAGAATCCTTACGCTGTAAAGTCTTCGGGGGACAATGGAGAAGCCCCTACTCCGCTGATCCGGGCCCGAGATGACCCCAAGTTCAAATGGCAGCAATGGAGTCTGGTCACGAACAAGCAAGTCGAAATGGGTTCGGAATTTCCGTCTGAACTTCGCTGGATCGAACCGAAAGTGAAAACGTTACTTCGAAAGCTTTGTGAGCCTTTATCAGATGAATTTAATACCACCTCCACGACCAACGTTATGTACCTTGTCGTTCTCAAAGAGACGACTTCAGAGAAGCTTCAAGAAATAGGCAGTCAGAGCCAGGTGTACATTGCACCAGCCGACGAAGGACTGAAACACAGGTTCCTGGATGCCGAGGACAGTCACAGCTCTAAAATCATTTCTAGCTTGAATGAAATCCTAGATATGGAAGCGTTCAAGCCGAGCGCTACGTCCCTTCTTATAGAACTCCGACTTTTGTTAGCGATAGCGCGTCAGGAACCTTACGCTCTGTTTGCCCTTAACGTTTTCGAGGATCCGCGCGCTGTTGGTAAAGAGGTCCACGATCTGGTGGTAAAAGCTCTTTATTTGGACCACGACGAGATCTGGGGTCCGTCAGTGAACATGAAATTCGGACTAAACGTCAAGGAAGAAATGAAAAAGAGAAAGAAATTTTTACCGGACCACTTTCCGGGTTCGAAGCGTAAACACAAATAGGATTTTTATGTACGTTTCCGATATACGAGCTAATAAAATGCTAATGAACTGTTGTATTGTTTATGATCGCCCTTCATGACAAGTGTTTGTAAAAAATGTAAATATACGCACACATACGATTCTTGCGCACGCAGATACCTTTTTATTCACCTATTGCTCACATAGCGACACTTCTTTTCAATAAAATCATTTTAGAAGTGTGGTTCTCGTCCTCTTCTCCAGGATAATATGGAGCTGCCTTGTCTGATAAATTCCGTTTGTTCGATGCCGCTAGATTGCGCACGAGAGTACATATAGTTCAGCATCAACAGTACTGTACTCGTAAAGAATGTGAGAGTGACTATTCAATGTAAGCAAATCTCGGCAATGGATCACGTAATACCATACACTAAAATCCTGGATACTATCTTTATACCTTTTGAAAAATGTCTTTGAAAGCGGAATGTTGTTCTGTAACATGTATGACCTTTTATGAGGCACGCTGGCGACCTAAGACCTGGTAAATTAAATAGTTTTTAATACTGATATGGTTCACATAAAATACGAGAGGTTATACGGAAAAGATTTTTTTTTTCACATTTAATGTACTGGTAGCACGATACTGTTCCGTCCCATTGTCCTTGTGTATTTACTTGGCTAGCTTGGTGACCTAGCTAGAAAATTATTCGTCTGTCTGTTTTTATCCAGATATCGTATCTTTTTGTACAGTACAGTAGTTCAAAGTGCATAGAAATTATTTTTATCTTCGCTGTTATCGTCTTTTATTGTTTAAGTAACGGTTAGGCTACTTGAAACAGTGGCAATCTGCTCGAGTCATTGTGTTCAGTAATATTTCCATGATGCTTTAAATTTTAAGCCTTCTCAAACCTATTTCTATATTCTTATCTCTCCCGCTTGTGCCTATGACTAAGCTCGTATTGAATAGCTTCGACATTTGAGGGGAGGGGGAACTGTGAAATATGTCTCAATATTTTGCTGTTATTAGGCCGCCACTATTGTACTTCAGTAAAGTTGATTTTCCTAGTCGCAACGCAATCGATTTAACGATGAACGGCTACAGTCACAAAGTAAATTTGCTTTACTGGGGAACTTCAAGATTAACACAGAAATCTGCGCTGTGCTAATAACCGGATAACTCTGTCGGGTTGGGTATATGATAATAGTACATGTATTTACATCGTGATTCCGCGAGGGTATGGTAATTCTAGTCAATATCGTGTGATGTATGACGAAAACGTATTTGCAAACTTCTTCTCACAAATCTAATTACAACAGACTAGCAGATAAAGAAATGTACTGTACTATCTTTGAAAGAAAATAGGATGCTGTAAACGTAGTTAAAATTGGGCAGCGTCAAGGTGCGGAAAGAGCGGTAAAAAGGAAATTAGCTTATCCTAATCCCAGCCATATTCCTCACCCCGCAGATCAGGTTACACAATATCCACTTTCCCGCAGTGTTGCCTCAAAAATCCATAAAACGGTGCCACGGTTAACCCAGTTACAGTGCTACTAGCAATTGTTGTAATTCCACCGTGATGTGATCATTTGATTAATTAGTAATGTAACGAAGTTCGTCAATTCAACATGCATTATATGATTTCATATTTAAAAAGGTCAAATTAATTATATCGTGCTCGTGGTCATAGCCGAGTGTTGACATGTAGATACCTTATACTTATTCACCCCAAAAGAGTTCGTCTCACAGGAGAGTTAAAGTGATAAAATGTTCAAAAGTTGCCGGTTTTTCACATTTTGCAGTTCTTCATACTCGTGCTTCGAGTTTCTTGAAATAAAACTCTAATGCCTTGTTGACCTTCCCGGGCCGTCTATATTCTCGTTGAAACAAGTTGACATTCGAAACCTTCCTTGCAAAAATTATTTGGTGAAACAGCGAAATCAATTAATACGCTAAGGATCATGGTACGTTGCAATCCAAATAAATGTAATCATTATTTTTACCAACGGACAGATCGACAAATTGGCAAAGATTAATAATTACGGTAGTCAAGAAAAACAAAAATAGAAGAACGTTTTTTAATCACACAGATCTCTGTAGGGCTGTAGGTAGTAGACTATTATAAGAGTAGTGAGCAGGGCTATCATACAAATATATATTGTTCCCATAGTTGAAAAGGACACCGCTTCATTGTTGATACTGTGACACCGTACACTATGCTCTCGAAAACATGTAGGAAAAACTTATTATGTTCCTATGTTCCGATGTTATCAGCTTAGAAAGCAGAGTAAAAATCATTTCAGGCTCCTTAAGACAGAAAGAATCTAACGAGCGAAGTTTTCGTCGTCGCGACGAGGCCTCGGCCCTGTTTATTTGTAACCGCGAGATAACGATACACTGGTTCTCCGCAGTTATAGTTTGCGCTGAGAGAAGCGACTGTCATATTTTAGTTGTCGTTGTTGGGACTGCTTGCGTAAGGTGTGGTTTCAGCTCTGAATTCTAATTTCATGTCACTGACATGCGGGGTATTATGAATTGAGTGTAAAGATCCTTTATCGTATTTATCGAATAGTCAGTTTTCATTCTTCTTATGTTGACTCAGTTTTTCAGAAACCACCGTGATTTAAATGAAAATAGCGAAGCCTATCTGCAGCACAGCTCCAAATGAATATTTTACTTTCCTAGTTGAGCATTAGTAATTTGAAACAGCTTGTTTTATGTATTGCTGAGAACAATTACATACCATAATTTAAATATGGTTTCGGCACGCAAACATTGAGCTTTTGTTCTGTCGTAGTATTCCGGAAATATTCTGGATCGAATTATATTAAAAGTACAGTAAAATATACGACGTCGTTTAAAGCAAGGCTGGTTCCTGTCACTGGGTATTATTTGTATCGTACGGGGCGTGCACCGTAAAAACATGCCTTGCTAACCTTGAGATAATGTAAATTCAAGTCCTATCTTTAGATCAGTAAGTGGACTTCCATTTGCACAAGTTCGATATTGGTTTGATCGTGCCTGACAGGATTTAAAAAAATCTATATTCATCAAGATCCTTTGCTCGAAAATTTTGCTATCTGCTATAAGAGAAACGAGATTTGCAGTAGCTGCCTAGAAAAGTAGTAATTCATTTGAATCTGATATTATTGTCAGTTAGCTGGGCCACTGCCAAGAAGAAAAGTGTATATCTTATTTCATTCAGAAATAAGAAATACTTCTACTGGAGTGTATAGTACTTGATGGAATCAGCAGGCCTCTTCAGGAATTTGAGTTGCCTAGAACCAACTACCGCCTACTTACTATTCATCCCTTGTCGCTGTTGCTTTCATGAAAATGATGATTGACAGTCTGAAGTTTCAACTTGCCGGTATCAAATTTCACTAGAGGAATCTATTAAAATGTCATTACTTTGTTGGTTACAACATTAGTATTTTCTCGCAGTGTAGTAGTCTGTTTGAGTCTAGACATATTTTTTTGTTATTAGCAAGTTTTATGCATCTGAAAATGCACATTGATTTAATGTACTCTGATAGAAATAACCTTATATTACTCTACTCAATAGCGGATGTATTTGTTTATGGTCGTTTAGATAATATTAACAGTGCACTCAGAGGCGTGTGTAGTATTGTATAGTATTTCTAAGGTCTCAAGAAAAAACTTTCCATTCGCAAACGAGGCATGTGTATTGTAGGTTGCAGAATACTCATATTCTATTCTCCAAGAATTAGCCGCAAAATAGCTTTCTACTGGTTCCACAGTAGTAGCTGCTGTAACTCGAGGTTAATCGTGGTTATATTCCGGAGAGCACATGGTACTGTATATCCAATTTCCGGGCCGAAGGGCCAATTTTGGTATTTTACCGGAAAGTATGATCGAATTAGTTTTAAGAGTCTTAGACCACATCCCATTACAACAAGAGAGTTCTTCAATTCATCCACGTGATTTATAATAAATAACCAAGCACCACGTAGATGAATATGTCTGCTTTTTCCGAAATTTCAAAATAGCAATCTATTTTGTTTTGCCCGCATAGCCGTAAAATTTGGAGTTCAGCCTCGAACTGAAATTCCTCTCCATTCCAAATGCTTCTCTTTCCTATATTGCTAAATTTACAAGTAGGTAGGTAGCTGTACACCTTTTTATCATTAGAAAGGCTTTCCAAGAAGCATGTACTGATTATTAGGTCATTCCCGTTCATATATTGCAAAATATACAACTAATCCAATATACACCTTTTTTATAAGAAGAGCTTTCCGAAAGCACGTACTAATTCTATGTCAATGGGAAAAATATTAGGGATGCTCTTGTCTCTGAAAAGTCATCAATCAGTTCTGGAATTACCTGTAAACCTATAATTTAGAGCATCCATGTGCATATTCTCCTATAAAAGGGTAATCTTCGTTAACGTCACATTTCTTTTTGGATCGCTGCTTGCGTTGAAAGTATTGCTCATTGTTTGCTGTTTCAATATACAACGCGTATTCGCTATCGCTACGTGTTGTTTACGATCGCTCTTGTTCGTATCGCAAAGTGTTGTTCGCTATAGTTGGTGTGACAAGAGTATTTCATTGATCATCATAAGCACGAAGAGCGTTGAAGTCAATAGAGAAAGAGCCAAGTTTGGAGATTTTTACGAAGGCAGAGATTAATCCATTACGGATCACACTTCACCGACCAAGCTTTCCATACTGCAGTTAGCGAATTTGGTAATGGTGATGATGAGTAATTGCACGTTGAGAGTTTTAGTCGATCAGTGGAATGCAACTAGTATTACAGAGTGCTATTGATCGCAGGACTTTAGTGAATCAAGGATGATATCATGTATGATGTGACTGCAAATATATTAGTGTTGTTGGTACAGGGTTCGAGTGGGTCATTTTGGGCAAACTCAGTTCTATATGTACCTCATTTATTTGTATAAGATATGATATAATTTAGTTTTAATCTTCGAATTGATTACCGATTACTAATGATGACATGAATACAACTGGCAACCATACAAAACACTTTCATACAACACAGTATTCTATTTCCTGATTAAAATCTGTCTTGTGATGAAACGAGGCTGATGTTAGATTTAAAACAAAGTTTCAAAGTTTCAATGACGCTATTCAAAGTAAAGACGTATTACGGAAAAAGTACTGTATTGGTTATAGTTTTCCTAGTATATCTAGCGATAAGATAGAAAAAAAGGCAATAGTTAGCCAGAGTCTGATTTAGTGTTAGTCATACATGAGATTCCGAAGTGAGCTGTGTAAAGGTAATAGCACGGTCAAATATATTATAATGTTTTGTAAAACTAAATTTTATTTCATGCTACGAAGTCGTAGCCTTAGTTTACAGTTAGAATTTACATCTGTGCGAGTATTCAATATTTTTAGTTCCGTCTTTTTACGAGTATTATGGGTGACTATTTGTTTGGCCTTCCAGGTTCTACGTGAAAATAGTAAAACTATCATAGCTAGTAGGAAGAATTTAACTAGTTCAGAGTAAACATGAAGAGCACAGGCTTAAACTTCCTGGTTGTAAATTGAATCATACACTAGATTCAATATTCGATTCAATTCGCTTTGGTGACTCAACTTTCGAATATCGAGATAATAATCGACACGCGGAAATTTGCATTTGGATGCTAGCTGCTAAGCGTAAACTGAAAAGAAGATTAGCGCTGGTACTAATAGTAATGTAATTATAAATTGTACTTCGATAGGTACAATTGCATGAAATCATTTCAAGTGCATAATCAGGTTTAGGCCGTTCATCGATTTTTCAAAATATTTTTCTGCAGTCATGCATTTTTCACGTTTATTCTGTCTAATCTGCAGCTTGCTGCAACTTGATGAAATTAACATTAGGCTATTTATGCATGTATTTAAATAACATTGATTTGCCTAAGTTCTTCCAAAAAATAGTCCCCAAACACATGTGTATTAATTATTTAAATTTCACCCTGGAATATTGCCACCTATCTTGTCAGTCACGGCTCGAAGCCAAGCTTTTATAGCTACATATGCGCTACATATCACTACTGAAAAGTTCGACGAATTTAAATTTGTTAGTGACGTCAATGAAATATGTTTTCAGAAGTGCAATAGGATTTGGCTGGTTTCAAATTCGAATGCAGATTACTCTCTGCTAATTTTAAGTAAAAATGGGGAGTATATTACCGTGTGAATACAAAGCCAAATCGCTGTGGGAGAATACGACGAAATGCATCGGAAACTTTATATGACGCCTAATTCAGAAGTATGGATTGCGAAGCGTAAATAATATGGTAACTGCACAATGACTTGCTGGTGCGAATAATTTCTTGTCGCAAATGAATGTGCATTGAAATGCAGGAAATGGGGGCTAATGTTTGTGAAATTGTCTGCAATGACAGATTGCAAAAGATAAGAGTACTGCAGCAGGGAAATTATTGATTGATTGATAGCTGAGCCTTCAGCACTATCGTTAATATACAGTAGAGCTTCAGTTTTGGTCATTAATTGGTTCCTGAGAGTGGATAAACAACTAAATTTTACCATGATCAAATAGTGTTTCTCAACATATGCATGCTCATATTTAACACTTATTATTACAAAAGTAGCACAAAAAACTTCAACAGTAAAAAAGTAAAGGTCTTCAGAGACACTACTGTAAGACACAACCGCATTGTGCGCAAGACCACAGCTAACTGATAGGAACATGTGTTGAACAGCGACTTATACCATAATTTCGGACCAAGACTGAAGCTCCACTATATTATTCAGTACTAAGTGCAGAGTCGGATTGATGAGGCATAACCTAACATTTTCGAAGAAATGCGATTTATCTTTTATTAAGGTCCACCTTAGGTAATGTTATATAATTTCTCTGCTGAGGGGCCTTCGAATCTGAATTTCCCGGGCCCCTCGAGTTCCAAGTCTGGCCCTGACCGAGCGAGCATTTTCTCAAGTTTTCAGTATATTTAGTTATCAGTACCTATATGCAAACCTATGTCTATTCCTACACCTATTCCTTACCTATTTACATGTTAACACAGAATAATATTCTGAATTGTGTTTACGATCGTTTAATAATATTTTTCATCTTATGTTTTGAATAGTCTCTTTTATCTCTATCGATTATGTCGAGTTCATGTGATTTAACCTGTCGAAATGAAATGCATTATGCATACAATGTAATGACGTCACAAAACTTTTAATAGTTCACGCGGTTACGTTGACGGTCGTTGACGAAAAGAGGCCGCGTCAGATCAGGGCTGTGCTGGGCTTGAGGTCAAGACACTTTAAATGGAGGTATGCTCTGAACATTGCTCGTTCGTTTCAAACGGCACAGTATCGATGGCCAGCAAAGCAAACCGAACTGAAATTTTGTGCTTCGGACAAAACGTCACTGAGCCAAAAGATCAACTGCAAGAAGCGGACATGCCCTACAAGATCATGGTGGCGGTTTTAGCGTCTCTTCTGGCGCTTATTATCCTGGTCGGCAACGGACTCATTATCGTTTCGGTCATGATGGTGAAAAAACTGCGACAACCGGCGAATTATCTCATCGTTTCGCTTGCCCTGTCCGACTTCCTTGTTGCGCTGGTCGTTCTACCTCTCACGATCGTTTACGACATCCTGGGGGAATGGGTATTTGGATCCACGCTATGTAATATACATGTTAGCTTCGACGTTATATGTTGCACCACGAGCATCATGAACCTCTGCATGATCAGTATTGACAGGTAAGAAAATTGAAAACCATAACTAATTACTGGTATGCGCACTTTTCAAGGCACCTATTCCAGAGAACTGATAATAATAATAATTCACCTCGCATTTTTATTAGTGTTTCCAGTTGCCGAACAACGCTTGCTTTGTGTGTTAATAAAGTATATTACATATAATGTAATAAAAGTCGGGCTATAAAACGGAAATACTTTATTACATACCGATAGTTCACCAAATGGGCTTCCCTACCCCTGTGGTAGTAGGATTTATACCATACACTCTCATTTTAATATTCAATATAGTATGTTGTTTCGTGTTGATCTATTGGAGTCAAAAATCGTTATTTTCTGTAACATCAAGGCTCAGAAATAGATTATTATTCCACAACGTGGAAAATTCCGTGGTGGGTGAATTCAGAATTCCTCATACGTAGCCAAGCTAAACGTACACTCTCACGTAATGCACTTAAACTCGATACGATAAATAGCAGCTAGGTCATCACAATCGTTAAGAAGTGAACCAGTCTATAGCGGTTTACTCAGCTATCAAGCTAAATCCATGCTAATCTGATTTGGTTCAAACTTAGCCTGAACAGACGATGAAATTTGAGCTTTTCATTTGCTATTATCTTAAATAACGTTGTTCGGGAAGATCTTGGTGTAGCTTAAAAATGTTGCTGAAGGGTTAAGATTGTTTGCTAAACAGTAGGTAAACAAAAGCAAATGGTTCTTATTAGCTTATGATGAAAGGATTAACATGTTCACGATTTACTGCTTGTTGAGTGGACACACAAGTTTTCAAACGTGCTGTATGAAAACATGGGTCATTTGTTGTTATAACACAGTTCAGTAGTGTAAAGCGAATCCCTTTGACACACCCTAAAACAATATAACCGGCTGAAGCCTTGGAAGGTAATATATTACTGCTGCTAGTGGACCGAAAATACGTGATAGATCTAACAACATTCTTGTTTTATTAAAATTCCAGATATTTTATGATTACGAAGCCCATGACGTATCCGAAACGAAGGACGGGTAAGCTGATGGCTTTGATGATCACTACAGCATGGATTATATCTTGCCTCATCATCCTTCCAGCATTGTTCGGCTTTACAGAAAATGTAACTGATGGTAAGATAACAAAGCGACTGACTATCGTATAACTATATTTGACTAGTAGTCAAGTTTTATTCGCCTGAATACCACTCCAAAGACTTATCAACTTGGATTCATGTCTTTATTTTACCTCGTCTTATATTGTACTCAAGTATAGATGGTATGTGTTGGCAGTTGTTCAGTCGTAAGATGTAATGATTTGAGGTGGCGAGCTCCTGTGGGAAAGAAATATCTTCATCATAAGTTATATGTCACACTGCTTGTAAATGTCATTGTTTATTCCGTATGACGATGCTGGCACGATATTTGTTTTGACTATAAACTATTTTGTATTCGCCACAGCACAAGTGTTAATGAAGTATGTGGGCCAGCTGTTTTCTACTTCATAATATCCCATACTTACATACTAGATGCACATAATATATTTCCATAGGGAACCCACCGCTATATAGGTGATTCAACATCAATTAAAACCTTCTTCTTACAGCACTGTGAGCCTATTAGCTTAGCTAATTCGAAAAACGTGGTCCAACCTCTACTTATATGTCCCAAAAAATAGACCATGCAGTGCTTAATTTGCAGTCCGCGAAAAGCTAACACCCCCCCCCCTCGTAGAACTATTTGAAGACACGTTTGCGTGTATCTCTCTCTCAGCAGTAAGCATGAGCATCATTTAGCTATTTAAAATATTAAAATTGGCATCACAAAAACCAAATTATATTAAATAACTCTTGGTAAAACGATGTGCGTCAAAAACAGACAAATAAGTTGAGAATAAGATGAGAATACCTTAATCCCGGAGTCAAATATTTGCCTTTGTCACAGGTGCTATTATATATATACAGAGAGATTCTGTCGATCAACAATATATTTTTATTGGGTGTTTGGTTTATAGACCTGGTCAAATATGGGATTAGTTGGAAATACAATTGCTTTATTAATTAAATTCATTTAGGAGAAAATGCAACATCAGGATTTTTTCTTATTAAACCTGAAGTATAAATTGCACGATGACATATCACAAGCCATTTCCAAACTTAAAAGAAGATGAGATATTAGATGAGGGATCGTGGGTGTGAGCAACGAACCTTCGAAAAATACCGAGTATTCCTGGGTATTATTCCAATTATAGTAATTTGAGAAGTCTATTATCTATCTACACACGGGGTATGTGGTTTGTGGGTATTCTTATCTATAGCTCTTCTGATTTGTTTCTTACCCACTTAACCAATAGGATCTGTGTGTGAAATAGTTTTTTTTTCTTCGAAATACTCTAATATAATAAACAGGGATTTCGCCGTTCTTGATGGTTTGGTATTAATATATGAACAGTGTTAAACGTGGTATTCTTTTGTACTATATTGGACTGAAATATGTCATAGAAGCGTACAAGATGGTACGGTACATCCCTGATTCAAATAACAAAAATTACGTTTCTATCTTTCTATAGATCCTAACTGGATTCCTCTTGGATCTAATTCAACACTGCTTCGAAACGTGTCAGCTTTAGCTGAAACAGACGCTTTACTTGAACAAACAGTCTCGAAACAAAGCACCGGTTATTGGCAGAAATGTTCAAAGTAAGTACGGGTATTGTATTCAGGAATAAAGAACATATAGCTGACGTAAAGTTTATTCAAATCAAGTTAATAACGGGCATGATTCAACTTGTCTTCAATCAATATCCACTTCTACAATCGCACTCCTTTTCACACCGAACAATCAATAACTTCAGTCCCATTTGACGACTTCAATTTTTTTAATCTTGTAGAAGTGTCGGACTCAGTCAATTAAACATTTAGTCGAACCTATTGATTTTTAACAATAAAGAAGTCTAAGATTCAAATAAATGCTAATTTTGTCTAGTGCCAGAAGTTACTTGCATACTATTTGAATCGGTCGATTTTACATTATGATGTTCAATTTTCACCAGTTATGACGACGTTTGGGAGTTGACGAAAGTAATAGAGAGTGAGCACAATCTTACTAAAATTCATCTGGCGACAAATTCGAACCACAAACTCAATTTCCAATTACAGGTAAGTTACTTACTATCTGGGTACTCGCAATTCGGAGACATATCCACTCTTCCGAAAAATCAGTTTTAATCATCGGTAATAGCGCCTACTAGTTTGGAACTTTTGGTCTTATAACGCTTGACAGTCAGTCAATTGTAATAGAATTCTCACTAAGTAAAAAGAGTTTCGGTCAGTTTCGGATAAACAGTATATTCATATGGGAGGGGTTACATGCGTCAGATAATGAAAAATGTATTTTTCAATTCATGTATCTTGTTCATGTGTATCGTGAATTATATATAAAGTTGTATACACAAGGGAGAAGAAAATCGACGATACCATAACGAAATTTAGATGGGGATGAATGAAGTTTTTTAATAAGTACTCGAGGGTGCCACTGTTGCTGCCTGAACTGATGAATCGTCTATTTATTCGTTGTCATTCTCTGATCAGTCGTTGCACCTTTTTACTCGTAATATAAGTTATAAAAACTACGTACTTGTGGGTAACTGTCAATACAGTTCAAGAATCTGTAATCCGAAATATCTTTAATCTGAGAGTTTTTGGATAGGAGTAAATCATCGTTCGATTTTGATTTAGCACAGCGTTTTGCTAATTTCATGCTTTGCTATACAAAAATCCGTAAGTACTTGAGTAATCTTTAAATCAGTACACGACTTTGTAGGTGAAATATTATATTGGCTCTCTGATGGTATTATGCATAAAAAAATATCTGCATGAAATCTGCATCACAATCACATTCATGGTAAATGTATAAGCTATGGATATTGTGTTTAGACTTTGGTCATATCCCCGAGCTGTCCCGTTTTATAGATGGAAATATAAAATATGTTTCGAAATCCTAAACTCTTTAGTCTCATTTCAGATATTCTTTACCTGTATTACCACCATACGTATAATATTTAAGCGGTTATTATTACGTTATGAACGGAAATTCCTTGCGATAATAAAGTCAAGATCTAGAATCTAGATCAACATCACAGGCGTAAAACTAACTATACCTTCGGTCACGCAATATTATTGTTTACAGTGAAACTTAATGAAATTTCCGATGTTGAACTTCTTCCTGCTGATACGTGTTATTCACAAAGATGTGAAAGTATTGTCGCGAATTGGAATAATATTTTTGCAACGTCCTCCTTTGTTATTTGGTTTTGTGGTTCTGTATGCGCCGATAATATAACAAATCTTTCAATAACAATTGTGGATCAGTGAACCGCATTTGTAAAAGGTTACAACTCATAGCAGACACCTACAATACACATGTATGTAGTACGACGTGTAGGGCAGTTTCATTGTATGTGTACTTTTGTAATTGCAGGTGTCAAATGACTTGACAAATATTGTACAAAAATTTGATTTTGATTCTCTCTCTTCAACGCAAGTAATTTCAGCTGTTTCCACGAGATACATAAGGTAAGGTACACATTACATTTCCTTGCTGTATTCAAAATCTATAATTTTGTATGGATTAATTACCCGTTCAACGAAGCTCAAAATTGGTTTTGAATGACGGGAGATATACTTAGGTTTGCCGACCCAAAACTGCCCACGGACGGCAAGCAGACTACTGCCGGGTCGCTACAATAGATTATCAACCCCTATTCTGAGCTTTGATTGCAGTTCATCGCCCATTTTTACTAATGCCGTAAACGATTCCAATATAAAATTTAGGTATATACTATAAGTATATTAGAAGTGCTTATTTGAAATCATGGTTGATTAATTACTCTACAGTGACAGCTAAATCTATAAAGGATATTTGTTTGCTGTAGATTTCTGTATTTGGGCACGGTATTGCTATTCCAACACCCAAACAATATATGGTCGTCCGATGTGACTTGTTGCGGTAAATTGTATATTTACCATCCGATATTTCTTTGTTCGCCGACTTCTTAAACAATGACACAAAAATATATTCCTTATCACATTTGTTACTTTAAGCCTTCATGCGGTGTTTGACCGGCAAAACGTTGTTTACAGATGTCGCTTTCGTTAATTTTAGCTGTTCGTCGCTTATGGTGTACATCTCCTATACTTTGCTCGCCACTAATTGTTTGTATATTGTGTTGGCTTCAGCGAGTATCGCGTAAACGAAAATATTCAACTTTTCTACTTCGATAATCGAACGGAACGCTACCATGACGAAATGAACACAAACTTAACCACGTTAAAATAACAGTTTTTCCTTCAAAAATTCCTCATATGTTTATGCTTTTGAATCCTCGTCGATAACAGATTATACAGAGGATAAGCAGACCACCCATTGCCAAAAGTTATGGTAAATTCAGTGATACTAAATATGAAGTGACTGTCGCGCGACTTTATCAAACGTTTCAAAGAACATCGTGTCGATATTTTTGTTTGCGAAGCTCTTGTGTATCCAGTCTATAAATAGTCTTCATTCTTTTCATAGAATATTGCTCAATGCAACAGCAGGATTATTCAATGAATCTTCATTTCTCTCCTTCGACGTGTACGGAGAAATTATTCACGGTGAGAGGCTAACGTAACAGCTTAACATTTGGCTTCAAGATTATTATAAATGTGCTGTAAATGACTTTGACATTCCGATCTTCCCCACGTTATCTCATATTTTATCATTTAAACTTGGATTGTCAATTATTGGTTCGCGAAAACCTCTCTTCGATAATGGCGTTGGCCATCGGTTATGAAAAACACCTTTGTAGTACTTTTTCTCAATTCTTCATTTCTCCATTAACAGGTAAAACGTGTCTTATAAGTCAGGAGGTGTGGTTTACTATTTACTCAACGGTCGGTGCTTTCTATCTTCCACTGTGTGTTATGCTTTGCATGTACTGGAAAATTTATGTTGAAGCTTCGAGATTTAAAGCACGACATCGACCAAGATCCAAAAGCTTTTGCGACGAGGTTTGACTTTTGCAATGTTGATTAAACAAGGGGGTTAAAGGTTGAGGTACAAATTAAACAATCAAGACCTCTACATAGTGACTTTCACCCTGCCGGGTCGGTATAAGAAATTCAATGGGATTGTTGGCGATTTTTGCATAGGCTGCAGAAGACACACAAAAGCTTAGTAATGGTAAAGATTCTCTCCTCCCGCCAGATGATTGTTTCACTCACAATGGGGGATCAACAATATAACGTGGTTTTTCCGTATCTCAGGGTTCCTCTCCCCTCTCAGTATGGGAGGGTCGCCTGTAATAGTTATGCAATAATAGTTGAAACGATAAATAACGATTTCAAGCTTACTAAAAAGTATAACTGGGTACTGTATAACTATAATAGCATACGAGGCTTATTTTCCAGGTGTAAACCAATAACTTTTGTATATCGCAGAAGAGTTCCAGCATAACAAACCTTAACGCTACCAAAGACGAAAGAAGCGCTGTTCCGTGGGATACGGACGACAACCGCCCGTCAAATCGTACTGACGGTAGTCGTTGTTTTTTCCAAGCATCCCGTGACAGCACTGGAGAATGTTTGGCTGGAAACGCGCGGACACGCGAGATTGATAGCGAAAATTCGGAATCAGGCAAAGAAGTCTTTGAAAGTGACGCAACTGAACCAAAATATAAACACGACTACAGCCAAAGTAACGGAGAATTAGAACAGGGGCAAACTCTTTTGCAACAACATTCCGGCAGCGAGTGGAGTTTTAAATTTCATAACAATAATACCAATGGAAATAGATTTAGTAAACAGTGCGAAGTCAATGGTAAGAAGCCCTTCAATAGACAATACTCGCTGTTGAGCAACACAATGCTATGTTTGGAAAATGGTGGTTCGAATACTACCACTACCACTTCAATAAGCAAGCAGACTCCATTTCACTTCAATGGCTTAATGGCAGAATACATCCAGCAGAATAATGGGCCTGGCGATCCATGTAATCAAGCGATATCGCAAGCAACAGAATTGGATCGATTGCGCAAACCTGCTAATGCGTCTAACCTCGTTGTTTCGAGGGCCAATTTTCAATCAAATCTTCAAACTCTGCGTGCAAACCCTATTTTTAACAACAGAAGAAAAACAAGGTAAGAAAACCTCGAAGAGGAATTAAAGAGCAAATTAATACCTCGGTCAATGCATCTGTAAATACGCTGTGATATTCAAAGTCTTGCACAAGCTGTGTTCATTTTTCAGCGAACTTATATACACCGTTGCTAGGTTACCGTATTTTAAGTACAAAAATATGATAAAGTGCTGATATCTCTTGAAAGAATATTTCAATTTTATTATTTTTATTATTTTAAGAAGTTATTTTACCGTAGAGAAAATTCCCAATCTTAATACCAGAACCATTCTGTTGAAGAATGTTCACAGAGGGATTACTGTACAATCTTGGTATCTCACGCTTTCTGTCATCTATTTACCACATTCGAATATACTAAGCCGGCCCTGATATACGACTGTTGTCGGTGCTTCTTCGGTATTTACATCAAAGCATAGGACAACTTTGATCTTGTCTTCTGCAGCTTAAAGTATTCAAGTTTAACTATATGGATAAATCCAGAGATAGCAGTTGTAGTAACCATGATATACAATACAGAAATTATTTATGTAGTTGCCGGTTGGGGTGAAACCATATTCTATGAACTTCCCTCTCGCAACCACAGTTCAAAAGTTCTTCCACGAGACCTAAAATACTCTGTATTTTAGAAACCAGTAGAAACGAATTTGTGTAGCTATAAGAGCTAGGAAAGGTCACAAGCTGAACCATTAAGAACGAGATCATACAGAACATTTTGCACCAGAACTCCCCCCACCCTGGGAACTAATTTCTGGTATTATATTATTCAGTAACTACCATGTATTTTGATTACAGAACAGGAGCAGATATTTTTACTCCTCTACGTCGGCGAGTTTCGGCTTCGTTTTCTCGCGATAGATTACGCAACGCGAAAGCCATTCGTACGTTGGGCATCATAGTATTCGTTTTTACGTTCTGCTGGCTTCCGTTTTTCATTGTGACCATCATTCGTCCATTCGTATGCGAGCATCCCGAATCACAGGACTGCTTTCCGCTTTGGCTTGTAAGTGACTGCTGAGATTATTTTTTTCAGAAGTAAACTCTTCCACTTCCTGAAATGATTGTTATTGAAACTAAGGTCACTCCACTCTCAGTGAATAGCGTTTGCGTATTTACCATAACACAACAATAATAGCCATACAGTGTGATGCGAAGGACGAGTTGTTTTAGGTCGTTGGGTAAAGTATATAAATACGGTGCTTGCAAAATTATGGTTAATGGATATCTTATACATTAATGGTATATGAGGAGTTGTCAGTCACACTGGACTCGATCCAGTAGGTCCACTCAGCCTAACATAACAGTGGTATCATGTTTGTATAATGTGGGCGCCGGAGGATAACATCTTCTCTCACGAACACCTTACTGTAAAACGATATGCTTTGTCGATAAAATCAAAACATGTACGATAATTTCACGGTTAATTGCCGATAGTTTCTGATTCCCTCTGCCTCCTTGTAATTCTACAATACAGTCATGGTACAATTTTTATACAACTTATACAGTAGTGAGTAGATGGTCAAATGAAAAATAGTAGAATGATACTTGTTCAGATAAAAATGCACATTCCTTTCCAAAGAATGCTGAAAAGATTTAAGTAAATTGTGAATAGGCTACTAAGCTTGATGAAATGTACAGTACTATATTTTCATGTGATCTCGATATTGTATGCTAAAACCACTATAGCGTTAGGGAAGTTAATGACTTATCACGGTTCGTTAAGTGATTTAATGAAATTATTTTGCAGGTGCGGTTGGTTTTATGGTTGGGATACCTAAATAGCGCACTTAACCCAATCATTTACGTCGGTTTTTCTCCGGACCTACGCGAAACCTTTCGATTTCTCATTTGCTGCAAGTGCAACAACGTCGACCGGCGATTGGCTCAAATAGAACTTCGTCATGCAATAGAAAAAGAAAAACGCGATACAGAACAAATGTCAAGAAATTTAAACGAGTCGGCTTTTTAATGATTATAATATTATCCAAAGTTCTTTTTATATTTTTTTTTGCAAATTACAACATACTGTGATAGAAAGTGTATTATAAAAAGGTGTTCGGTATTGCGTGTAAAGTTTTTTACTGTTCAGTGGTGTTGTATGTATCAGTCGTTTTAGTACAGCTAGTGATAAAGTAGAGTAAAGAATGAATATCCTGTAACACTATGCGATCCTAACTTTCATTGGTGTGAAAGCAACAAGATCATGTTACCAGTGGTAGAAGATAAGAAATTAGGAATCGGCTCTGTAATATACTCTGGGGAGCTTTCTTGTTTCAAAACTATGAAAGAGTTATCTGGTAATTATGACATATGACAGGTTGCCTTTATTATTATACATGATATGATTGATAATAATACGTGCTGTAGGTGCTGCTGCGTCATTTTCGATTCCTCGTCATGTAGCCTACATACCTTATAAAAATAATCGTCTTCGCTTTGTAATCTATGGTCTCGCAATTCATATTATCATTCTAGTATAGTACAGGCCACAGATCGGTATATTCATTAAATATATGTATAGAAAGTGTTTCTCATCTATAAGAATGATGTTCAGCATTTGTAAGATTATTAGAATAGAGTATACGCAGTTTGTTACGTTATGTGACATATATCAATTAATTTAATTTCTACATATTTTGAGTAAAATGCATCGCTCGGTGTCTATTGATTTACGAATTGCGGTAAATCTCACTTCCCTATTCAATTCTAGTAGGTTAGTACTGCTTGATGGCGTAATCCATAGAGATATGTGTGATGTGTGTGTAAGGGTTCTATGGTGAAAACCGCTTCCGTCAACACTCTCAATTTTTATTAGTAGTATACTGTAAATTCGTATTGCTAAGAACAATTTTAGCGCTAGGAAAAATGTTATGCGAAAGATATGAAGGTATTTCCACAGTACAAAAAATATGCGGATGTGCGCGGATAGGCGGCTGTGTTATTGTAGGTATTCCCAGACAAAAAAGTGTACTAAGTTTATTTATTGAACGTTTCTTTTGCTACATTTTATCTAACCTTGTATCCAAAGATATATTATAAACTGTAGAAGTTAAAATACCGTTTTTTAATATACAATGCATCGTGGTGTGACACAGCCAATGAAACATACAGCAAATTACGTTTGGTTAACCAACGACGTGTTGGGACAAGGAGCTACAGGATCTGTATACAAAGGAAGACATAAGGTAATAATTATGGAATATCAATATCATATAGTGGTGATAAGGATAATGCAAAAAGTATATATTGTAACTACATAATATTCGTTAGATGCTAAGTGATTATAGTTCCTCTTTAGTGGCCCGTGTCATCTTACTCCATAATGTATAACTGATTAGACTTCATTTTGAATTCAGTAGTTTATTTTACAAAGCCAATTTATTGCCCCAAGTTGTGTTACTTGTGTGTGTACATTATCACTAAACTAGTATTCTCAGTATTTTAATTCATATAAATACAGAACAAATCCTTTTTTTCTTTGTTAATTGAATTCACATTTTCACAATCCGGTAACAGAGAACTGGAGCTGAATATGCTATCAAAGTGTTCAATTCGTTCAACTATATGGCAAGACCAGCCGATGTTCGATCAAGAGAATTTGAGGTTCTGCGAAAGGTCGATCACAGAAATATTGTTCGACTGTTTGATGTCGAGGAGGAGGTAAAGAAAAAATTCATTATGGTCATACTTTCTGAAAAATATAGCACTGATACCTTTCCGTACAAATGATCATACTATACTATACTTTTCCAGTTGGCCACTAAGCATAGTGTGATCGTGATGGAATTATGCAGTGCCGGAAGTTTGTTTTCAATGCTCGACGACCCTGAAAATATGTATGGCCTGGCAGAAGATTCATTTAAAGTAGTGGTGCATGATATATGTAAGGAAATAATATTTATTTCATTAGATACAGGATGTGCCTGAGTTTTTGAGTCGTAATTGTATGTTCATTAATTCTGAACATATACATACACTCACAAATAAGTCAGTCAATTGTTTCCAATATATATATTTAACTTACATTATAAATATGATAATGCAGCAACAATAATATCTGAGAACTTCTTGTATTGATCGAAAGAATTTTATATTCTAAACGTGTCATTCTAATAGTGCTATTTGAGGATAATGTGAATTTTCCTCATCTTAGCTGCTGGAATGAACCATCTTAGAGAGAAAGGGATTGTCCATCGTGACTTGAAACCCGGAAACATCATGCGTGCCTGGGAGACCGACGGATCGCCTGTATATAAGCTCACAGATTTCGGAGCTGCAAGAGAACTGGATGACAATGAACAGTTTGTTTCTTTGTATGGGACTGAAGAATATTTGGTATGATGACAACCAGCTTCTTCTTAACAGTTAAATTAATTTTATTTTTACATAGCATATATTGATTGTTGAAACTTCTTTAGCATCCTGATATATATGAAAGGGCTGTTCTAAGAAAGCCAGCTGGGAAAACATTCGCAGCAACAGTGGATCTCTGGAGCATGGGTGTGACACTGTATCACGTGGCGACAGGTCAGCTGCCATTTCGTCCTTACGGAGGCGCGAGACGGAACAAGGAAACAATGTATGTTTACGCTGTTTCACTATAGCGCTCGTTGGCAACTAAAGTCCCACAGCGATAAATATTACCAGTCTTGAGTCAATATCAAACTCGGATCTAGAACCGATTCGAGAGTTCTGATGACTCATTTGGTATGTTCAGTTTGTCATCTTGTACATGTACTTGGATAGCTTTCCTTATAGTGTACATATTTATATGTCATTATTCCATCATGTCGGGAAGAAAGTATATGCTTATATCACCAAGAAACCTTGAAAAAATTATCTCATTTACACCTGTTATAATGACACCGCTAACACTCTTTTTTTAGGAATGCATTATCAGTGTTAAATTGGGTATTGCTGTATAGGTAATTTCATTGCTCAGACTCCTATTCATGTTAATTACTGCCCTAATATTTTGTTGTCTTCATATCTAGACTTTCACAATATTATTTTTGACAGGTATAAGATAACAACTGAGAAACCTTATGGTGTTATCTCTGGTGTGCAACATTCAGATAATGGGCAAATCGAATGGAGCCAAGAACTTCCAAAGACATGCCGACTTTCTCAGTAAGATAATATACCTTTCCGTTTGAGTGTGGATTTTAGTAGCAATAACAATGCCTTCATGCTCCATTGATATAGATTTCTCTACTATGGAGACAAACTTATTTTATTTGGTGATTAGTATACAAAATCTATTTTCTTGCTTCCAGAGGATTCAAAGAAATATTTACCAGAATACTTGCTGGTGTACTTGAATGTGATCCCCATAAAATCTGGACTTTCGAGCAGTATTTTTCCGAAGTGAGCGGTCTGTTAGAAAACAGAGTAATCGATGTATTCGGAATACCATCTGGTTCACTCTACAGGATATTTATACCGAAAGGAAACACGTAAGCTGAACCTTATGCTTTTGATTTTTTTGTCATAGTTTACTTATCTTCTGCGTGTTACAGATTTGCATCTTTCCAAGAGCATATAGCTGAACAAACAGACATACGAGCGAGCCACCAGGCTCTTTTTCACGATGGTAACGTTTTCAAAGTGGAGCCGTTTCTACCTGTGAAAGATTATCCGGAAACGACTGCACAGCGTCCTATTTTACTCGTCAGCACAAATGTTTCAGATTTTCAGTCCATTCACATTCCTCACACTTGTAAGTTAGCTTAGGCTTGGCATTTTCTTTCTGTGCTATAACATATCTTGGTGTAAGAATGGCATGCAGTTATCACATTTCTTTTTTTATCTGAATCGTATCATGTTGACTAGCCGAAAAGATCAAAAGTAAACTTATAAATTTACTCATTCAATCATAAAATCGATTTTCTTTCTCTGGTCAACGAAACTGTGTAAAATATATGATGTATCCCTAGTAATAGGTTCGATGTAGACAATTGGAAGTGGTTCTTGACTATTGTATTCAAACTTTTCCAGGCAAGCCTCCTAAAGACAGGACACAAACCATCACATCCTTTGAGACCGACGCAAACTTTGTCAAAGTTTGTTCAAGTACATTGTTCGACATAAGAAAATCCGTCGGATATCTTCTTCTCATTCAGACTTTAATCAGATTAGGAATCAAGTGGTTTGTGTAAGTGTAATGTCTTTGTATTTAACCAAGTAAAAATTTTCCAGATTCCCATGGTAATTGTTTGTTTTTAAAACACTAACACAAACCTTTGAATGATTCTTAACCAGATCCTACTTGAAGTCATGGGTGAACAAAATCAAAATATTGGAAAATGAAGTCCAGCTGAAATTGAATTCTTTGAAACACTCACTCGAGAACTTCGAAGAACAGTATGCTTTCGTTTGAGTTTGCCAATCTTGGATACTTCCGGTGTTCCTGCGTTAATTTTCCACGATTACCATTTACAGTTACAATAGAGAGACTTCGCTGCTTCGTATCATCGGAAAAATGATTCCTACTCCCCAGGAGGTCAACGAACTGAAATTATTTTTTCCACAAATAACAGAAAAAAACAAGCAGCTAAGAAAAGTAAATGATAGTCTTGATTTCTGATAAATAAGTCGAGACAGATTGCAGAATGAAAGTTACAAGTGCCCAATTTCTTAATGACTGTGAAACATCGAAACGCCTTGCTGGTGCAGACTCATGTGTATCTGGTTTGAATCGCTAGGAAATATACTGTTCACAGATCCTTCTTCTAGCAATTATAATACTTACCAAGAGGATTTACTTCTCTTCTTTGATTTTTAGATGCGCACACAATATGAACAAGTCAGTGAGAGCATTCGTGGACTGGAGCGATCCATCTTACGTGATAACACTCCTTTTCATGTCTTTATTGACGAGGGATCACAAGAATCTGATAAGCTTGTGGAAAAAATGGACGTTATTGCAAGCAGGTCTCGTGAAATATACAAGACTTTTAAAAAGCACAAACATCATAAAAGTGGGTTACTAATTCTGTATGTTTTAATACCATTATGCTTGATATTATCCAGTAGTTTTTCCATGTTTCAGGGTTATCGAGTCATGATGAACAGATTCACAAATTCGATAAACAGCAGCTGAATAATATTTGTGAAATGGCAGTAAAACTGTTCACAGAAAAAAGTGTACCTGGATGCAAAAAGATGCATAAAGAATCTAATTCCTGGTTCACGTATGTCATCCTGAAAGCTAGAACAATGTCATAGAAAATACGGATAATATGAAGTTCTTTATTCGCTGTTGCAGAAGCATGCAAGAATTCCAACTGCAGCTCAAAGAAGCAGAAGATAAATTGATGCAGATTCGAGAATCGTGCGAAGTTCTTGTGGAGCAGCAATCTCAGATGCAAATGGTATATCGCAACAAGCTGAACGATGCTGAAAATTCTTTAAATAGTTCCACCAGCCGGTAAAATTATAACTGCAATTCGAGGGTAGCACAATAACAACTAACACCACTAAAGACAGAATTACAGCTGCCACATCTAAGAATATTTATTACATAATTTAGCAAGTTTGTACTTTTATTTGTCTTGTATAGATTGAGCTTGCCTAACAATGCCACTACAGAACTGAAGCCTTCTTCTTGGCCTGAAGTGCAAAGAACTAAGCATATGAATGAACTCATGTGCAGTTTCAAAGAAGCAAAGAATAGTTTTATTGAAGTGCGAGATGAAATGGATAACAATACAGCGATGTTAAAGAGGTAGGACAGTCCCTATTTTTTTATATAATATATATGTCTCTTATGTTCATGCTCATATTGTTCCATGTCAATCACCGAAGTAGAGAGATTTCTCAATGATGTTTAACGTTTTCAGATTGCGGAATATAGTTTACAGTAGTGCTGAAATTGATCAAGACAATGATGCCCAACATAGGAGCAATGAGTCTTGAAGTATCCAGTTGGATGACAGTATTTGTCAGGGTTTATGAGAAGGTAGAAGGTAGCCGTTCCCTGGAAGTCCATAATGAAGATTTTTAAAGTAAATACTGAGCTTATCTTTCTTTTATGTATTTTTCATCAACAATTATGTCTCTTGATCTGCATTATGATATAAAAGCACGTTTTAATGTGAATTCTTTCTTCGTATCTGTATTGTATCCTAAACAAACTTAATATGCTTAATATTATTATTTTGATATCTGTGATCGCTTCCAACAAATTGGATAAATCCTAGGATGACCAATCAAGAGAGGGACGAGGAAGAAATTTTGTACCCCCCTCCCCTATCAGAAGCCTATTGGTATATATTGCAGTGCAGCTACTGACTGCAATTATGTTTAGATTGTACTTTATTTCAATAATAATATGCACTTCATAAATATTAATTGTAATTTTATTGAACTGAACTCCTATCACGTGATTAATGTATATGTTGCTTCCCTATGTAACAGAAATTTATAATATACTATTGTTCACTATATATCCACGCGATAGCAGACTGTGTGGTGTGTATCGAAGTTATAGATTTGAAGAGGAAGAATTATAAATTTTAATTTCAAGTATGCTTCACTATCATCAGATGAGGTGGTCGGATTAAAGTAGCACGGAAATGCGCGTAACATTACGTTTTACATTTGATTCTCGTTTATCTATCGGTCTATTCAAATCGAGAAACGATGTGACACAACTAAATAAAATACGAAGAGTAGAACGATATTATGATGCGAAATTAGTTTATGCATATGTATCTATGAATATTATTTATACTTCGATACTACTCATGACGCAACCTGTCTTATGACGTAATCCAACAACGATTGTCTCGAAGAGGAATTGACACTAGGTGGCGATTTAATCTACTGAGGTCAATTTACTTGTTCGGTTCTAGGAGCTAGTTTGTGGTCAGTTTTTTGTTTTGGCGTTGTTGGCATTTATTCGTCTTACGTTTTAGTCTTTAGAGGGTTTTAATTATGAAGAAATGAAGCGACGGTTTTCCCAGATGTAGGCGATGAAAAATATAAGAGAGCTATTCGAAATAAAAGTTTAAAATCAGGAACTAAGTGACCTTAAACAAAAAGTCATTGGGATAGGTTATAGTTTATTGACCGTTTATTTACGTAGTTATGTGAAAAATCCATGTTTCTACATCAGCTAGAGAAATGTGACATGTGGTTTCTATCGAATTCTTTGTTTATTACCTAAACTACAGATTTCATGGAAATTTTTTATCCAGTTTAAGGAAGATCAGCTTAGGCATAACTGAACATATTTGAAACTTCCTGCCATATTTTTATAAATCGGTAATTAGTATGGAAATGCTAAAATATACTTGATGTTGAATAATAATAATTTAGTGACATGTAAACTCCCTAGTATTATTAATTCAAGTCCTTATCTGTAATGTGGATTGTGACGCAGGTCCTGTATATGCAAAGGATCAACGTATGCGTATATATAGTAAGATGGTATCATACCACTATTCAAACCCAAACATGATTGAACTTCCAGATTGTAAAATTTTGAAAATTGATATTTGACTGTCTTTACACTCACTAACTCTTATCATATGGAGTGAAAGTAAAATTAAATATAGAAACAGATAGTGGAACTTCTAATCGAATCAATAATTTGAAGTTCATCAAAATTCTAGAATTCTCCAGCGATCCCCTAACTTTGTAATACCTCTATAGGCTGACTTTAGAATTGGACTAAACCAAAGATATTTCCTCTTTTATAATATTTTACTCTTTTATGTTTCAGTGAATGTAACATTCTCTAATATTTCTATATTTTGTACTGAATAATGTCACGTCATGAAGGTAATATATATATATTAGTATATTTTATTGTTTCTGACCGATTCGATCATTTTCTGTTTATTATAAGTATATTTATTCTTTCATATCAGGTGTCAGCTGTGACAACTGCCTTAAAAGCAATTTTCGTGACAAACGCTTCAAATGTTTGATTTGCTACGACTACGATCTTTGTGAGCAGTGTCATAACAGAAATGTTAGCACTTCACGACACTCTCCCTTTCATCCGATGCAATGTATTTTAACAAGGAACGATTTTGGTAATGTAGTTCCTTGATAAAAGTAGTACTGTTAGTAGTTCTATTACGCAAATCTTCATGTAATATGTTGTGTAGTCAACCGGGTGAACTCATTTTATCCTGCAGAGTCCTTGCCGATCACCACTATGTGATTCAATTACTTACAGATGATAAATTCAATTTCAGACCTCTACTATGGTGGAGAGGGAATCACAATGGACAATCCACCTGCTGTCACTTGCCCACTCTGTGGTAAACACGGTCTCACTGAATCAACACTCCAGGAGCATTGGAATGCTCATCATCTTGATAACAACGCAGAAGTGGTAAGTCATATTACTCTTGTGTTCTGTGTTGTTTCGAATTTCCCATATTCTTCTTGGATTAGGTCTGCCCAATATGTGCTGCCGTGCCTACCGGAGACCCGAACCACGTTACTGACGAATTCGCCACCCATTTGATGATAGAACACAATAATACACCGGACCAGATCGGCGGTCGTCATATGAGACGTGAGAATGTCATATTTTATAGTAAAAGTACAGACCTGAATCTCAATCTTGTTTTCTGTGTGCTGAATTTGAGGACATATTTTTAAAGCTGTATTTGTGATGTCATTTAATCTGTGGTTTTGGACTAAGTGAGACATCTAAGACACTAAATTTATGACATCAGAGAACTCAAATTAAAGTATTTTAATACAATATATTGTTACACTTGAGATAAATACTCTGAACAAGGAAGGTCTTTTTTATTTATGAATAGAATAAATGAAAATTTGCAACACAGCAAATACCAACTTTAGTATAAACACCTAAATTTGAAAAATTGGTTATGGTTATCTCGTTCACAGTTGGGTGGTTTCATGACCATATGATTAGTTTTTTGGCGATTCGATGTTTCTATTGAATTCACTCGGTTCTGCTTTTTCCAGATTTATAATACCGTGAATTATCGTAAGAAAATATCTGCCTGATTGTTATTAGGTCTTGGTTAGCTTGATGGAAATTACCTTTCTACTGTAGGATATTCCTGACAGGTCACCTGGAAAATTACCCTGAACTTACCACCGTATCTTATATGATGTTGACAGTTCACCTCTCATTGTCAGCGTAGAATATTGTTTCATTAATGTTTGATGCAAGTTGAATCAATAGCAGATAAAGATCACACTTCTTCTCGACTAGGTTCCGGAGCACTATGTTGACATAGAGTATTCCAGTAGTTTCATTAGCTTTCATATTAGCACATAACAGGTATAAATAAATGAGACTATTTTCTAGAAATTGACATTTCTGGAATTTAGAATGCAGTATCAGAAAGTAGCATCTAGAAATCTCCTCTAAATCTCGGTCGTTATTGATATTTTCAATTCGCTACCCTGATTGAATTGATTGCAGTAGTTCAGAATTTGGATTGCATTGCAGCTTAATGTATCTTAAATAATGTTGGCAATAATTTTGCATTCCAACAGGTATGTTCTATCCAGGTCGTGGTATGCGAGGAGCCAGAGCGCAGCGCTCTGCTAACATGAATTTCTCGAGTGGACCTAGCACCGTGCCTGCTTTCAGTAATGTAGTTGGCAGTACGACGTCATCAGTTTCTCAAATGCGTGATGCTATGGATCCCATTGCAGGTGACATTTATATATCTTAGGCTTTACTAAACATAGGTAATTTTCTTCCCTTTCTACTAAGGAGTTGTTTAAAGCACCCGCTCATCCTATAATAACTCAAACTTGTGACTAAAGCCACTTTATAATACTGTTCAACTGCTGTCTGCTGGAATATTTTAAACTCACTGTATTAATAAATTTTGCTGCTGTTTTCTCTCACTGAAATATCTTAATATGTGAACTGTTTTTCCAAGTACTAACTTTATTTTCACACTCCTTTTGCGCTATTTTAGAGCTGTTATCTCAACTGAGTGGCGTCAGACGTAATGCCCAGCAGCTGCAACAAACAGTGTCCACTGCTTCTCAACTGCAGGAGTTGCAAGCACAACTTCAGTTGGAAAGACAACGTGCCACAATCATTAGACAGCAGGTATAATTAAAGAATGACCTTTCTTAAAAATGATTATTCATTCTAATCCTGTGTCACATCAATGTGTGTCATTTCTTGGCAAGGCAATGGAGTTTTGGTTCATCAATTGCCATATCTTTGTTCATGTTCCTGTTGTAAAGCTTATTTTTAGTATTGTTAGATTTGTATCAATTGTCAAGTCAGAACAGCTGAGTCAGTGCCTTTAAACTACACCAGTACAGTGGGTCACAACACATTGTGAAGTAACAATGACTAATTTTGGACAGCCAATAATAGTTTTAATTGAGTTCCAATTTTGGCATAGTGAATTTTTTTAGAATAAATAATCAGTACAAAATGCATACTTTGGCATGCTGTTCTATGTAAATCGATGCAGGTTATATCAGATTCAGTCTTTGGTAGTCGTCAATGCTAGGTATAACAGTTAAGTAATGTCAAGAAAACGCAGCCACTCTCGAGTTTTTATCAACAGAGGCGTGCGATCCACGAGGGCAGACAGGTTCGCTATAGATCTATCGTTACCATTAAGGAAATATAGAATTACAACAGATATTTGAAGGTATAACTTCCCCATGCCTATTCCAGTGCTACGAATACTTCTGTATTCGTATTTTTCTATGCAGTACTGACTTCCTTTTTGAGGTTGAAATTTTGTAATCGAAATAATCCATATAATATACAATTCTAATCTACTTATAGAAATATCCACTATTCAGTTGCTGTGCATTCATTCCTACTGTGGTTACCCAACTGTATCCTTAAGAAAAGATTCTAAGTCTTAG
This sequence comes from Halocynthia aurantium, assembly GCA_013436065.1. Lineage (NCBI taxonomy): Eukaryota > Metazoa > Chordata > Ascidiacea > Stolidobranchia > Pyuridae > Halocynthia > Halocynthia aurantium. The sequence goes on along the minus strand of QXVX01000752.1, from coordinate 22,046 downwards.
CCGGTGGTTACTTGATTCAGAGCATCGGTACCTTATCGTGCAAGACCAATAATGCCACAGTGTGACGCTGACGGTACGCGGATGCAAACTGGGATTATACCCTTACCGCCGCCACCACCGCCTCCTCCACCTCCACCACCACTGCTACATTTCCACAATTCAGGGGCTAATTCATTCAGTGTGTTTGGTCCAATGCAGGAAAATGAAACGGTTGAGAATTATAATATTGTTGGTGGATTGTGAATTTGCATAAGCATATCCGAGGTTATGCAAAACCAGTATGAAGATTATCAGTGATCAATACCTATTATTTTATTGAGTGTCGTTTATCTTTGGTTGATGAAATTTGGTGTTACTTTTTATAGTTAAAGGGTCTTTAGTGTTGTATATTTTGCATTTGACTGATAATGTACTTGATGTTTTTCAGCTGGAACGATTCCCTGGTAAACTGCAAACAACGCAAAACGGTCAAGAGAGCGCGAACCAAGCAAATGCACAAAGTAAATCTTATGCAAATGCCATGAAAGCAGCTGTAAAGAAAGACAAAGAACCTTCATCTGTAACCAACGATAATGACTCACGACTACTACTATCTAAGTAAGCCGCTATTTATACCTGTGCCTCTGAGAAAAGTAGTGAATCAGAATCTAGTATTTTAGATCTGGAATTTGGTAAATTTAGTGAAAGGTGCCTTATGGTTGTGGTACAAAAAATGACAACAAAACGGGATGTTGTGTAGGAATGGATCCGAAGCAAATTTCCATAGCAACACATTGAATATCATATGCATATATTCATGGATCTTTGGTTATGTGACAATTATTATTCTTAATCATTACACACAGTACTTATTGCAACCATGATGATCATGTTTGAAGTTGAAATTGACTTGCATTGTCTAAGAACTTCATATGCAAATAGTTGAATACTCGTCCCCCACATTCATTTTTTCATGATTATTCCACATCATGAGTCATAATTCTGTTGTAACATGAATATAAATCAAAAGGATGATGTCACTGTTGTCATGTGATATGATATCTGTCAGTATTTCTTAAGACCTTCTTTAATCAAGTGTTAGCTCTTAACATAGCTTAGCTTCTTGAATATTTTTAGTTAGTCCAACAGTAATGACTCGATTATATTCAAACAGGATTTATGAGCAAAATTCTAGTGACGGAAGTGAAATTCATAACATAGACACTGTTGAACAGAGTTTATTCGTTCGAGAATTGATCTTAGCGTTGCCAAATGATGAAGAACCGAGACCCGCTAACATGTCTCCGATATCTCAACCTTCTTCCACCTCAGCACGTGCGATTCCCGTCGACTGCGGTATACTTTCTTCGACTCCTCTACAACTGTATGCTGGCGGAGGTGGTCCAGACAAAGTCCATCATGCATCACATACTAGCTTGGCCAGCGCAAGCGAAGTTTGTCAGAGTCCGGAAAGGTCCGATCTCGCGAATCAGTTCCACGATACGGGCCTTGGAAGATCAGTTGTAAGCGAAAGCGACATACCAACCCAAAGCAGCAATACTTTGAGAGGGGCGAAAAAAAGTGAAAGCGAAGAGAAAATGCCTCTACTCCAGTCCGGACTCGTGAGCGAAATGAAGAAAGATTCTGCTGCTCGCGGGGTCAACCTCCAACAGCAGCCTTTTTCCTCGGCTGGTGCCGGGTTATTGTGCCCCCAAGCAACGCATGCCGTGCCAATTCATGTTTCAAATTATGGTCAGTGGTGTGACTAATCTGTAACCTTGTTGCAAAGCTGCAAATAAAAGAATAAGTGTTCGACGAAGGGGAGTCGGTTAAGTATTGTCAGTGGTTTGACTGTGTGACAACAATAAATAAACAATACAAAAATAAATGCTAACAATAGTTCTATTCGTGTTTTGTCTACGGATGTCGACCGTATTTATGTTACTCGATTATTAAATGGTTTTGTTTGTTTCCTGTTTTTATTTCTCTCGCTTTAATTCGATTGCTGGCAGCGTCGATCGCCACTGATCTAATAATTTATTATTTATGCATTACATTTTTGTAATATAAATGTGTATGCTGTGTTGGATGATCTTGATTTTATTGTCAAGCTTTGTGGAGAGTACTCCACTGATTCATTTCATTCGGTCCTTCCCCTATTATTGTAGAGTGTAGTAGTAAAGGTGGTACCCCTCACATTGTTGTTGAATAATGCAGGCTCATAAAGTGTGATCACCATTACCATCGGCAGTAGGATTACGATTGCCGTTTCGTGCAAACAATGTATGGATAAAAAAATATTGAGTTAAAAAGTTGCTGTTAAACCTAGGAATGAACATCCCAGTGTGACAGACCCTCTGATACCTTGTACTCATTCACCTGCATAAACTTCTTGTAATCATGAGCGTATAGGAACTTTTGTGTTAATTAGGATCGATTATTAATTCTCATTGTGTGTTGTGACTGTTTTGCAATGTTGCCTGGTGAGCACTTCATCAAAATACACTATGTAAGTTATTAGAACGCTGTAGAAAACTGGACTGAAAAATCACATTATCCTGGTGTGTTTTCTCAACCATACTTTTCAATATTCATTCGTTCGTGGCTGTTTGCAGTTCAATACAATATTATAGGCAAAAGAAAATGAATATGCTTATCAGTGTGGACTATTGTGGGTTTGCAGCTTTCCGTAATTAAATCTTGGGAGAAATAAGAGGAATTGTTGAGGCTTCCGCTGAAGACTGGATTCAAATGAGATTATGCCCTGTTGGATTATAATAAGAAGAAATTCTTTTGCCCAGTATATTTTTGCATCCTATTTCGAAAGAATTCTTTTAAAATATAATTAAACCCCTAGTCACATTCGGCCAGTACCTGGGCAAAGCAAGTGTATCGTGATAGAACACTAAATGGGTATGTTTTAACTGGAAATCAGGCTATATTATTAGTCATTCTTTTATTTCCCGATAAGGATTACATGAGGACAGTATGGTTGTATTTAGCGAGAAATTATTATCAAATGTTACGTGGCAACGTTTATCCGTTTTGTTGAAAAACTACGTAGAATGTTCGAACATCGGGCGATTTTTTATTACTACAATTTTTTCGAAATTTCGCACCCCTAAGAAATTCTCGCCCGAAGCGACAATAACCTAGAGATAAAATCGTGTGAAGCTTAGAAAGTAACTCGTGTCCATTGCAAGTAATAGAAGAGATGTTTACCGAGTCGTAATGAGTATTCGTGTATTATAAACTGTAGCTTTTATATTAAAATACTATTATTTTCGAACGTTTCCATGCTTATTTGCAAGATGGGAATTTAAAACAATGTGGAAACGATTGGCACACGTGATATTTATGGTAACCGTCTTGTACATCTTAGAATTGACAATACAACACTACTGGTCCTTTATATATCAGGTAAGGGAATTATTGTAATTAAGGCCTATGTAATTGTCTATAATCTATATTGATAACGCATGTACCACTCTTCTCTTTCAGGTTGCAACGCTAAATCCAAAGTTTTCGATATCGCTCATATGAAATTTGACGTCGAGTGTGACTGTGGTTTCATGGAAAAGCAAGATGCTTCCGAATACGATCGCTGTGACGAAATAAGTTTTTTCACAGCAATGAACATATTTGCCCAGAGGGTGCCCGTAGCGATGGATTACTTTTCGCTAAACTAGATTGGTGAAAATCTTCTGTTTTACACTAGTGCTGATAAACTTTTTACTGCTTCCGCCCCCCTTGGCAGTTGGCACCCAGACCACATACCCAACGCCTAGTGTTATGTCGTTTCTTATGTTATTTGCAGTGTTGAAACGAGATACATTTTTTGGCTCTGTAGTTACTATATGTACTATATATGATGTATACATATTAAAGTACATAATGGGCCCCAGAAATATGGCCTACGTATAAGAATAGTATTTAAAGACTATGGCATAAGCCTACTCAAGTGCAGTTTTAGAACTCGCGGTGCAGTTATAAGTATTATAAATTAATAACAATGGGAGTTCTGCATAATTGTGTACAATTCTAGTTTTCATTGGAGTGTTGAGAGATGAATACCAAATACCCAAAGCTAATTTATACCGACATCGGGCAATAAACACCGCTATTGAAAATTCTGTAGAATATATATATTTGATGATTGATGATGAATTTTAGCTGCAACCATGATGCTCCTCATCAGACTTGGTATTGAGAAAGTGTATTTAAGGTCATAGGTCGTACCCATGACGTCATGACATTAAATAGCTCACTTCAAATAGCAACTGGTGGTGGTTGTTGTTGCTACGTTCTACTTGTTGTACAGGAGCTTCGTGATCTGATTTTCCTCTTATGGGCTATTTTTGTTGTTTGAGGCAGTACTACTAATCGGCACTTAAAGGTATTCTTCTGTATCAACTTATTATCTGCAGTGTACTGTCTTTCGTCTGTGTTTTTTATCTCGTGAGCTACGCTGCGAAAGAAAACGACATAGCGGTAATTCTCACAGAATATTTGAGCTGTTTTGACTCCTAGTGCCAATACAATGCTAGGTCCCACCGATATCACTGTCATAGTACATAAGGCAAAGAACCTTTTGATCAAAGGTAAATCCAGCAATGATGCCTATGCCACAATGGAATTTGGTAAAACCAAATACGCCACGAACGTCATCGAGTCTTCAATCAATCCAGAATGGCATCAAGAATGTCAGTTCGAAATGCCATCAGGTGAAATTCATAATATTTTATATAATTGGAAATATAAAGGGTGGCTATTCAAAAATCATGCTCCATGTACTAAGACACAAAGATCCACGCTGTGGAGTTGGCGTAATGGCGTTATCATTATTTCTTATTATTGATGTACTGTGGGATCTATGAGCAAGAATTATTTTGTCCCTTTCAAAATATTCGAGCAGCTCAATTTGATCTCTCTGTAAACCTTTGTACTGTGAAATCTAAGCTCGTTTATGAACCACGAATCAATGCCACATTTTTTAGGAGGAGTGCTCGACAAACTTGTTGTCACGATAACTATCTTCAACAAGCAGCATGGGAAATTCGGTCTTCAAGCTGATGATTTTATTGGTCAGGTTGAAATTCCACTGAGTTCCATAAAATGCACGGATAGCAAAGAAACAACGAAGTATGAATTTTAAGTCTGATTGAAGACGGCTAAATATCTCGATTGCAAGCTCTGACGTATGAATTATCCAATATTGAAAGCTAATATTAGTAACATTCCTAATCTGTCACCTTGCTTTTTTTCATTTTTATAACCTTACTTTTTCCAAAATGAATGATTTTTTAACTGGTTTTAGATGGTATAACCTACAGCATAGAAATCCTAAAAAAGAGAAGAAAAACCGAGGTCAAGTGGAAGTTAGCTTCAAGTACTTGAGCAAAGAGAAGTAAGTTTTACCTCCCATTGGCTTATTTGTAAGAATATTGGGCGATTTTTCAAGATTATAATTTGCAGTTACGAAAATGTGGTATAATCTTTTTTTTGAATAGTAATAATGCTAATGAAGATACATAATGGAAATTTAGGTTCGCCTTATTGCCCGATAAGAAAAGTCCTCTGAATCTGAAAAATTTGAAGCAGAAATTTCGCCGTCGCTCAGAAGATGAAGACTCTGGAGTCGGTTATGAAAGCAATCTTCGTAAAGGTCGTTATTGAAATATGATTAACTTGAAAGTCTATCTTGTATGTATGTTTGAAATTATATTCTGTTATTACTTATTAGGGCAATCTTTGGATAATTTACATCGCACATCGTCTAACTCCAGTGATAGATCGTCTAATTCAAAACGAAGGCTGTCTTTGGTCCAGTCCACTAGAGGACTAGTTAAGTGAGTGTAGTATGAATGAATCCTAGGCAATCTTCTTAATTAACGGTTATGGAAAAAACTTGTGCAGAGACTGATGGAATACACTTCAAATTATCTCCATTCACTGTAACTCCTTTTTTGGGGTTAATTTACACTTTTCCAAACTAAACCAGGTATAGCCACTTAGTACTTAACTAAGTTGCTGAGTTGCCAAATATCTGGAATATAGCCAATTTTGCCATTTCAGGCCTTTGTTACCGTCTAGATTTCATTTGTTTCAATAGATTTCCAAATAGAATGGATCTTGGCAACAACAGCAAGTCTGTCAGTGTAGAAGTACTCAATAATCCTGAAATTCACAGGGTCTCATCCCTGAAGCGTTCAAGCTCTGGGAATGGAAGTAGGAAATTTGTGGTCTTTTTTTGTAATCCAACGGTTGAATATAAATGAACTAAGCATGAATATTCCTGTGGTTGTGATTATAGGTTTGATAAGGTTTGCATGCGGTTCTATAGCTGTAAGATACGTATCACATAACGATTTATGATAGTGGCATAATATCGTTTGACCTAACAGACATTTTTTAAATGCATGTTGCTGTATCCTATTGTAACAACAGTCCAATATTTCAGCTTGGAAATATTACAGAGTACAATAGGAATGAAACTTATTTTGATGTTCTCATTATGATGATGTAAGATCAAATATTGCATATAGGTAATGAAATTGTTTTTGGTAAACAAATTGGATGCAATTTGGATAGTCACAATCCCCTTTGAAAATGAGTAGGTAAGATTTAGAATGGATAATTGGAATATATGTAAGAGCTATTGTGGTATCACTAATGCTTTGCGCTATTTCTGTAATCTTTATCTAGGAAAAGTTATTTTTTTGGTGCCTGAGTCATTTTTTATGACTAGTATTTAATAAAATTTCCCACCTGTTGTGATTATGTAAATGTTAAATTAATGGTTTATTGAAATTTACTCACAATATAATCTTCCCAGTCCTTATTTAGCTCATCTTTTGTGGATCAAAAACAAAATGTAGGATTACCAATCTGAGTTGTGCTTTGCACGTGAAATTAACTTGAATCAAATATTATTTGTATTTAATATTTTGTTGACTAAACTGCATGCTTGCAATAGGACAAGACACTACAAAGCAGCATGTAAGGAATAGATCAATGCCAGATACTACTTTGCGTGCACTGACCTCTCAAGGCAACGATAGAAACTCGCCAAACATATGTATAAATGGTTCGCACTTATATATTTCAGGTGGGTTGTATTTTCTATCAAGATTACAGTAAGTAATGTTGTCTTGAGTATCGTCTTTTTGCATTCATGTTAATATCTGAGCTATAGGTACACTCTTTGGTGCTTATCGGCTTGCTATTTATTTGCATCAGTATTCTGTGTTGTATAGTATGTCCATGATATTGCAGATGTTATCATACATATACACTATTTATATGGAAAACAGTAGTCTGAAAGAAAACCTGTATCTCCCACAATTATAATCATATAAGATCATATGAAAAACAAGCAAGAGAGCAAATGTTAAACAAAGAACAAATAGTGTAAGGTGCCTCTCATGGCTACATACTACTGTATGTATTGAGTCACTAAAGTTGAGATTGCTTTAATTATTTCCAAATGATGAGAGGGTTACATCGATTATGGTATTCCTGATTTTCTGCATCTGAATTGCTTGTTAATCTGGAGGATTTATTTGGTGTTTTTGCTCAATTTGGGTCTGGTGGTGATTTAACTAGTTATGCTTTAGAAGGTGTTATATGAGTGGGTGCGTAATAGCATTTTTATTTCTTATTATTCTCAGTTATTGCCTGCTTCACCAATTATTTCCAGATCATAAAATTCACCTATTTCTGTTTGTATGAGTAAACTTTGAATGGTACTATCGTTGTTGTCAATCCTCTTCTAAATATAAAAGCTTATGTATATACTGTATGTAACTGCGGACTATGATTACTCGTACTATTATGGCATGTTGGATCATCTGATCAGTAATTGTAAATATCTAATTACTGAATCTGTATTGGTTTCTTTGGTGATGTCATCAACTGATGTCAACTAATACGTTTGTAATGACCTGCAAGAAAATTTTACACCAAACTATGTTTGTGTATAAAAATACAGCTCAGTGCTAGTTATGTGCTGTACCATACTTCCAAACACCAATCCTATTTCAATGTATTAATAAATAAATTTTATTCTATGTCTTACTAATATTTTAGTCACTCCTAAGTTTCAAGATCGTTCAACCTTTTCTGTTCTTCTTCTAATATCACTGATATTTTTGAAATCCAGTTTTAAATGTATTTTTATATTATTTAGGGACAGATTCAGGTAACAACAGTATGAATACTTCATTGGAATGCCTGCAACAGAATAACTCTGGCTTGAACAGGGACACAGACATCGCAGAACTGCATGCATCACAGTATGATCAAGTTTTTATTGGGAATGGCCTATGCATTAGTTCAATTATTAGTTATCTAAAGAATTAATCACCTATTATTGCAGTGTGATTGCAGTTGCAGGGCTTTCTTGTTCACATAGTCTTCATTGTCCATGTGAAATCAATTTTCAAATTAAAAATGCTAGCATTGTGTTTTTACAGTAATGAAAATCAGTCTAATTCAAGACGTGCCACCTACTCACCGGAGTCTTCGAGTTCTAACCTGTCTATTCTGTATAAGCCAAAAAAGCATTATAGACTTGATGTAAAAGAATTATGTAAGGTATGGAGGCATTGTAACTAGTATATTATAGAGGTAAGTATCTTATGACTTAAGGAGAAACTGTGTGTGTGGATGTATGGTTTTGTTCGCATAACTCCTAGGATAACAGAAGCTTTATTGAAGATTTTTGGAAAACTCATGCGAGTACTTAAGATATATCTGCTTGCTTTGTGGAACCAAGTATCCTTTCAAAGACATTGAAAGACATGCGATAATAATCTGTATGACTTATCAGCTGATGGATTGTTAGGCATATATTTGTATGCTCTGACTTTCCTTTATTTCCTCATACTATATATAACTTAATCATTGATGGAATTTACCAGCTCTATAAATAGCTGCATTGTACAGGTTTCTACCATTCACGAGGATGCCACAGTCGTTTTCCAGAATATGAGTCGCGATAAACTTCTTGAGCTTTGTATCAAGCAACATAACACTATTGCCATAGAGAGAAAACAAGCCAGGTGAGAGACTTGGAATTCCTTTTTACAGCAGCAGATTATTCTGTCCTGAGACATAAAAAATAACTGTAAATAAATTCCATTTGAATCTCAATTAAACTGAGCAATGTATTCTGTATAGACAACTCGAGGACTATATAGACACTCTTCTCGTCAAAGTAATGATGCTGAAACCGCAAATATTGGATAGGTCCACTTGTACAAAGATGTAGAATTTATGAAACATGCCTTCAGTTTCATGGAATTATAAAAGAACCAAGTGTTTTCTATTCATTTTATGTTAAGGTTAATATTTTTTGTGTTACAATTTCAATATAGCTTATAACCTGGAACTATTCATACTATTGAAGTAATCCTCATAATAAAGTAGGGTAGTACTAAAACAAATATATCAGAGTCATATCGAGGCTTAACCTAATTTGGCCAAAACTGTGTATCTCCATTTTATTTCTGTAAACTGTATATTCATGTAAAAAGACAATCGAAGTTATCTGTAATTTTATATTTGAACTACACATTACTTTATAACTTTGTTTATAACAACCTATCATGGTGTCTGCTTTGTTCTTTCTTTTTTGAACATTGTTTTTTTAGGGAGCTTTATACCTTTCATGCACAGGACGAACTTTATCTGTGTTTTTCTTTGCCCTTGGATACCCAGAGCGTGCTTTGCACAAAACCAACTGCCCTTGATCTAGTTTCAGATTACCAGTTGCCAGCATTGTGTTTATTTTCGTCAGTGCTATGTTGAAATTTTATTTACCTTACCAAATGTTTTTTTCTTTAAGGCAATTGAAACTACTGTAAGTACGAATTAATTACTTTAATAAAACGTTTTCCTTTTACTTATAGATCATAATTTCAGTGCATCTGTAACAGGGGTCGACAAATTACGGCCGGCGAGTTAAAAATGGATTTTACATTCTCCAACATTTTGAATTCCAAAGTTCGCGCCATAACGTAACGACGCTCGAGTATAGATGGCGTCTAACAAAGAATGTTTGTCGACCCCTGTTCTATAATGAATATTAAGTAAGACTCGTTTAGTAGCTGAACTTCAGTGTCACTTAATTTCACTATTCTATCCAATACTTAAATCTTTTATTGAGCTCGTCAATGGCTATGTACAATTAGTATTCGGGTAGCTGAATTTAAAACAAACAGTTAATAACGTATTAAATTATTTAACAAATCCGATAACCATGCAGTAAGTGCTGCAATTTGATCATTATTTCAGTAATTACTTATTTTCATAATAGCACTGAGCTGTTTAGAAATCAGAATAATCCTTTTTCCCTCGCACCCTACTTTATTTTGTATTGTCCGCCAATTAAATCTTCTAGTGTTTAGAAAGTAAGGACGCTGGAAAAACGTTATGATATGTTACTTGACTACGTTAGTGGCAGTTTTATAATCTGTAGAATAAGGCAGTAGCGAAGTTATATACTGATCAAAGAGGAATTCGATGCATTTTCCTTGTGTAGTGCTCTTTTTGCTCGTTACGTGTTCTGCAGGATACCTTTTGCCAGGTGCGTTTATTTCATTATTCATGCCCACGGTTTTGTTATGTCAGCAGTTTCTTTTATACGGTGATAGCTTGCAAGAATAAATACGATGTTCTGTATATATTTCAGACTGCTCCGATTATCAATGTGCAATAAATCGAAGATTTAGAAAGGATTGCTCAGTCGGCGAAAATTCGAGGGAAAACTGCTTGAAAAATGGTTGCTGTTTCGACAATTCCATTTTTGATACCACATGGTGCTTTTACCCTCTGGAATTGCCCGAAGGTTCGGACTGAATGACAAAATATAAATGTAATACTCACTTCGTAAACTGAAAACTATATTGTCATTTGCATTACGAAGGAGTTTGCCCTCCTAAAGAATGTCAGGTGATACCCAGCAGTCGTACAGCATGTATTACAGCGAAGTTCTCTGTTGCCAATGAGAGGGAATGCATGGCAATGGGATGTTGCTACGAAGATGCTAACCTCTCTTATCCATCCTGCTTCAATAGGCTAGATTTGCCTAACGCGGGTATGATTCTATACACCCTCGATACGAAGTTACGGCGAGCAATAAAAAGGAACGCGATTAAACAACTATATTTCAGGGCAACCTGTCGGATATGATGGAATTCACGTTTACCGAAAAAAATATTTTCAACTTTCCTGCAAAGTTCCTCAGAGTAAAAGGCGCATCTGCGGCAGAATAAACTCAACTAGGTAATAATTGAGTTTCGCAAGTTGCAAGGTCATTTTGCAGTTGTTATTACAATGGCTACCTCGATTATTTTCCCATACGTAATTTACCATGCAGCGCAGTAATAGTAATAATTGAAAATCTTTTATTCTCATTTGCCATACAGAAACCAGTGCTTACGTTGGAAATGTTGCTGGGTGGAAACGTCGTTTGGAGGCCCACACTGCTATCATCCAAGAATCCCTAGAAATTTGATTACTCTTCAATAACCGATGCAAAATTTTCGATCATCTGCTCTTGTATTTATGATTTACAATAAAGAGCAGGGCCTCTACACCAAACGCTAATCATTATTTTCTTACCTCGCTCAACATCGAGTCTATAATCATTAGTAACTTTGTTTACTTTTAGTGCACGAACACTATGGTGTAAAAGACTGTATTTAGCAAGTAACTGCGATATATAGTAATGTGCTCGAACCACTAATTCAAATCGTCAATATATTCAATCGTACAGATAGCTTTGACAGTTAGAAGTATATTTCAATACTGATCGCGCACCATTTCTTGCAAGGACTGCTCAGAATGTTCAGCCAGGGCGCTAGATACAGCAGAGGTAGTTCACTTGTGTTGGTATCATTTCTCTGTGGTTTGCTAACTTCATTCTTCTTTGTGTACGTAACATTAACGCCCTGTTGGTATGTACTTTATGCAGAATCTTCGGTAAGTGAATTCAGTCACTTGGACAAGATATAAGCTGCTGGTATTTAACATTGAATTATACTGTGTTAATACTCAGATTTCTCCATATGAAAACTGCTATGGATTATGGAATTATTGTAGCTCTACTGGTCTGTGCGGAAAATGGTTATCTGGTTCCCTGCTTGGTCCACACGGAGGTATAGATTTTAGTCTTGATATACGATGTTTCTCATGGCTCAACATGTATATGTGTGAATGTAAACTGTAATGCAAATACAGTACCATTAACATGTCATATTGCAGTACAGAGAAATGCTTGCAGAGGGCTAATGATCGTATCCTGTTTACTAAGTGGAGTTGCGCTAATTTTAAATTGCATGGGAATGGAATGCGTGCTTCTGATGAAGTTATCGCGTGAAACGAAAGAGAAATTGGTTCGTAAATCAGCAGTTGTATGGATAACAGCAGGTGAATACATTATTCAATTGCCTGTAAATTTGTTCAATGAGGTTTATTTACTTACTGTATAGCAGAAGCAATTAGTTCGTTATTTTTCGGTTATTAGATTTGTTAATGAAGGCCATTTGTCATAAAAATCCGTCACAAAATAGTAATAGAACTAATATTATCACTCTTCACCTCCACGATTACGTGATTACTCAACAACTGAGATTTGGATATTTATTTTTCCTTCGCAATTCCCTCAGCAAGAATGAAATTCAAATCCTGTTGATTAAGCATTGTTTGGTCGAGAAGAATGCAGGTTGTGCTGATGGCATCAACATAGCCGTAGCTGATGTCTATCTTAATTTATAATGTAAAATCTGCTTTGAAGGAGTGAGCTGTTTTATTGCCGTGACGTGGTACGCTATTGACGTTATGCAGGAAGTTTGGGCCAATGGGCGTGCATCGGAATTCTCGAACGGAATATTTACTGGCTGGGCAGCATCTGTTCTTTCTTTTTCGTCGGCATTCTTACTTTTCTGCGGTGCAAGGTTTTCAAAAATGTATGACTTGATGCAAAAATACTGAACTCATGTTGTTTCTGTCTATTCTGAAACTAATTCAATTCTATCTCAGAAGTCATCAACAATTCGGTGGTGGAGGGATTGAACGCATCCTAAAAGAAATGCATTCGAAAGGTAGTTCGGGAGTTATTTTCTTTTTAGAGTTTGATATATATATATAAATGAATATAAATTTATTTGCAGAATCAAACAGAAACGACCAAAATTTAAGTGGTAACGTACCGTACGTCAACTATAACTCTAGAAATCTGCATCCTTCAAAATATACAGAAACCCAGGCTACATATATGTAGGACATGGCCTTTGAGTTACTGATATATGTAACCCATAAAAAACGAGACTTGGTGACTGATGATTAAATGTTCTCAACTATCTGTAGTTGAATCTTAACAGCATGGATTTGTTTATGTTGTCAACTATACATCTATAACTTCTGCTCACTACACTTATTTTCTTCATCATTGCAACGACCATTTAAATTTTTCTGCCACGCGACGTAACACGGTTGTATTCGGAACTTGAACAATGACAAAATTAAAAATGCGTAAAGAAATGATCTCCAATCATTCATTATTACTGTACAAGTTGCTATCGTTTTTCGTTTCCTTTTTCAATTTCATTCTTCGATTTTGAAACCAAGTCTTTACCTTGACAAGAAAGATTATTTATTAGAATTAGAGACGAAACAACTCCCCATCCATTAAGTTAGCTTGCTTCTTCGTAATTAGCGCTTACTTGTGATTCGGTCAAATTAAGCGAAGTTGCTATATTCATCCGCTCGGGCGTGGAAAGATATTTTTGCTGCAAAAAATGTTTTTCTAGTCCCGCTAGTTGACTGTCCGAAAATACAGTCCTGGCTTTGCGCCTACGGCAGTGTCCAAGTGAAATTGGATTGATATCACTCGTACAACCTCCGTTTGAATGTCCTATAGATTGAGTTTAAAATTCGAGATTAAGATCTATTGAAGAATACTGAGCATGACATTGATTAACTCCCAGAGGAGTACGTAGAGGTACACCGTTAAGACGTGTAGTTTTAAACAGGACACTGGTAAAGCAATTATTTTCTTGTAATTGACTTGTTTATCGACTATAGCCTAATTTCCCAAAAGAGATTAGTATCATCTTCCACCCGTAAAATGAGCTCGCATATTTGTGCGATAATAAGATGACGCCGGTATTCGATTCTTGCATTAGTGAATACATTAGTTTTTTAAATAGTATTCGCTTCATTAAATTCGCTGTTATATCCCCAGGAATATACAAACTAGTCCTGTAGTGCGTCAGATGATGTCTATCATCGCCACCAGTCCAATTATAATTACGAATCGCTGAATTTTGTAATGATCGTTATTACTATTACACCAATAATTCGATAGGTATAACTGGATCCAATTACCGCCTATGCAAATTAGATAGACCGATTTTCTGTGTAGATAGGTTCAGGACCGACCTAAGGGGCTGCGGGCCCCATTAAAAACATTTTTGCAGGGCTCCAGTATAGTAAAAAAGAATTAAATATAAACAGTAATGACGAACACATATGACTCTTTAGGGATTCAGAAAAAAATTAAAATCGTTGCTGTTCTCTATAAAACCTGCAATATATTTTTGTCTGTTTTTGACAACACTAGAGTAGATTACCATGGTGTGGGGCCCAATTCGAAATATACTTCAATAAAATACATTTTTGAATATAGAATATACCATTTTATAGGATATCAATTGGAAACATAAATCGCTGTTACTATAATGTTTCATAATCATTTTATTTCTCTTGATTTTATCTTGAAAAATTGAAATGGATAACTTGATCATTAAGTAAAATTATGTTATGAATTTTGAATCACTGAAAGTATGAGACTGCCCAGTGAGAACAGTGAAAAATTTCATGTATAAAAACTAAGTCTTACCTGTAGAGTGCATCAACATTTGAACAGGAAAATGTCCAGGAGGGTAGATCAAGGGTAGATCGCACGTTCGAGAAGTATTCAACAAATATCTTGCGAGTGTCGTCGGAGAGTAACTTGTCTGATCATTTCTCATGTACGAAAAATTATGTAGTTGTTCATCGAACGAATTCTTGATTTGAAAACCTAGCGCTGGAGGTTGTTGCATCTGATTCACATTTGAAAGGATATTGGAACTCATGGTATTGTTCATTGGAAATGCTGCCTTGTTATTATTCGAATTCGTTGAAAACAGTCGTGGTGCGCTTGCAGTGGGCAAGGTCAAACTTGCTAGGTATTGTAAATTGGATACGCTTTTTCGTTGTTCTTCGGCAAAATCCACTGCTGTCGGTCGAATCGGCGAAGATTGTAATATCATTTTCATGGCCGCTTTGAAGTACTCTTGAGTCAGAGTCGTTGGAAAATGGGCTGCAAAGTTTTCTGTTTCCGATGTAGTTTTTGATGTCGCGGCCCTCAACAAATACTTTTCAGAGACTTCTGCAGAATTCGTTCTAACCGATGAAAAGTCGTTATTGTCATAAGAATCGGATGCAAAATTCGTGCATTTTGCCGTTACATCTACTTGATCCGATAATGGAAGGTGTTGATCCTTTTCCTGCTTATCTGTTTTTTCTACCAGAATGTCATCAATCAGAAATGATGTTGTCGGAGATAAGAATCTTTGCTTCAACTGGTGGTTGGTTTCGTCCTCCATTCCCTCGGATTTTTGTTTGGGTGTTATCGCTTGATTTAACTTATCACTCATGATGCGACTAGTACACACTTTCCTTGTAATACAGTTAATAGTTTCAAATAGCGAAAGAAACGTCTTTTGCTTGAGAGCTTGCTCAAATCTTATGCCGTAATGCATGAACAAAGCACTATTTATAGTCAGCTTTTTTTCTCATTACCGAATTTGCATTATGCTTGTTCTAGCGATAAATTTTTACCCGTTGCTTCCAGCAATTAACTCCGTCGAGCAAACGATAAAGAGAGAAATACAATAATTGCATATATCATGTTTGAAATGCAATAAGAGAAAATAGTCTAACGGCGATTCTTCTTTATAATCCTTATGTGTAAACCATCGCGGTCGATTTGGGCTTAGACGCCGTTGTATGTTTGCTCGCATTATTCGCCGAATACACCAAGTTTTTTCTACCAACAGGAATTATAGTAGATTACATAATGTAAGTAGCAAAGTAGTATGAGTGTTTAATAAATATAAAATTGCGTATTCCTGGTCTTGTCATACCGATCTGTCAATATATATTATACTCAACTCTAAAGTTATAGTAGATTTTCCTGTTTAATCGAGGATTTTTTTGAAGCGTTTTGTAGGTGACACCCAAAATACGATATCCAATAAAACTCACCAAAGTTGTAGTATGTAGTATATGGGTAGTGTGCTTTATATTATTTGTATGTCAAAAAAGTCCAGTCCTATAGCGACACTTATATTGATGTATATAGATAGATAGATTATACACTATTTCCTGAATACTGTATTCGATATAGCATAGGACGTTGATTGCGTAGTGTCAGGAGATTGGCTGTAGAGCAAGGAGATGTAACATGGGAGTCTTAGAAATTATCTTTTTATTCTGCTGTGTACGGAATCGTCGAGACCGATATAATAATACATATAAATGTGTTGCATACCGAGTATATGGAAAAAAATTGGAAAATATTCGAGAAAAAGATTTGATTTATCGCAACCCAATTAGCAAAAGAAGTTATGCAATTGATAATGTATAACTATTAGCTATTAAAATACATCTTGTGTTTACAAAGAATAAGAAAAGTATAGTTTCAATAAACCCAGACATGAGAAGTAGCGCGATTTCCTTACTCACACTACCGGCGCCATTGAGCTTTTTTTAACCAATCCTTTTTGCCACTAACTTGCGCACGCAATCGCACGTGACATAACGTGAGCAATTCCGCCATACTGTTTGCGATATTCAATACTCTATTGTTGGCAAAGGCGCGTGGTTTGGAACATATACATGGCGTAAAATAGTCTTTAGTGACAAAATCATTGCATTAAGATAGGGTGCAGGACCTTACACCTGTGCATCAAGCCAACTAGACAGGTCGGCAAAGTTGATTGAAAAGGGTTTATAGGTCAGCAGTCATCAACTTTGGTCTTTGACCATATGACTGTTTGACCTGTGACCCAATATTTCCAATCAAATCCCAAATCCAACAGAAGTGCCTACAATAACGATTTCTTAGGCTAAGGAATGCCAAAATAAAGAGCAACGATTAGTATTCCTGTGTTTTTACTAGATTAGAGTATTGTGTCGTTTGTAATCACGTATAGTCAATTGTATGTACGTTCTATCAAGCAGTACGATGTCACACGAGAAATCCGACCAAGAAATGGAAGTTGTAGAGATCGACCCTTCTCAGGTAAATGATGATATTAATTGTTTGATATAATTTTACGTGTTTATAAACGAAATTGTCGTTTGCTTTCGAAGGAGGACGAAGATGGAGAGAAACACAGTTTGAATGACGATTCTGATAACATTGTCTCCCAGGAAGAAATTATGGACCATAAACCTCTGGTACTTGAAGTTGATACTGATCTTGAGAAGCAAGAATCTGCTGTAAGTCTCGTCTTCAGAAAATCTGTGTAATCCTGGTATTGTGCACTTCTGTGCCTTGCTTTTTCTGCATTTTCATGGAAGATATTTGAGTATGATTATTATGCTTAATTTACTGCTCTCTATTTTGTTGTTCTTGTATTTGATGTGTTTATTTGAGACTGTGTTGCATGGTGGTAATGCTGAATGGAACGCAGGTTCTATTAGATTACCATTCGTTTGAGAGACCAGGCTAGGCCGAGAAGAAAATTTAATTTATTGCCTCTCCGCGGAAAATATTTTCGTTAATTTTTTTCACTAAATTAAGAATGTATTATTATTGTAGGATGCTTCTGGACAAAGTGTTTATGTCATACAGTCAGATCAGTCCACTGGGCAGGCATATATTTCAAACGCAGGTAAAACACATTTCTATGCTACAACTACCAACATAACTATATGTTTCCAAATATAACCATTGTTTTATGATTGCTCTCCATTTTTAATTAGGTCATAATGTCTCTCAAAGCAATTCTCAGCAAGTCCTTACTCTTGAACATCTCACACCTGCGAAGTTGTTGGAGTTGCAAAATAAGGGTGTAATTCAGGTATATTTGATTCAGTTGTCGGTTCAGAGTCTATTTCTTTTAGCAAATTTCAATTCGATTTTACCCGTTACTTTCTAGATTTCAACAGGGCCGCTCAACGGCAACGGCTCAGGAAGTCAAAGCATTGGGGGTGGTCACAACTCGATACACATAGCTGTAGATCCTTCTAGTATGCTCAGGAATGCTGAGTGGATTCCTCCAGTAGACGATTCATTAAAATTCAAATCGCCGCAATTACAGTCGTACGAACAATGTGTAGTGTGTGGAGACAGAGCTTCAGGTCAGTTGAGTTCATAATTTTTTATTCTATAAGAAAAATCGGTTAACACAAATATTTTCTTGTATAAAAAAAGTTACTTCAATAAAAGTTATTTTTCAACATGTAATTATATCCCTTGATTTTTCCTCATTACATTGAATTAATAGGGAGACATTATGGAGCGAAGAGTTGCGAAGGATGCAAAGGATTTTTCAAGCGAAGTATTCGCAAAAGCCTAATGTATTCCTGCCGTGGAACTCGAGACTGTCCAGTCAACAAAGCTCATCGAAACCGGTGCCAATACTGCAGACTGCAAAAGTGCATTGGCGTTGGTATGCGAGCTGATAGTAAGTAATATTATTATAAATATCTTGCAATTACTATCGATATGTGAAATGTTACTTTGGGACTTCACATCACTATCTGTTACATACATACAATTACAAAATCAAAGTTATCTGTACTGATTTAGGTGTTCAGTGTGAAAGGTCACCAGTTCAAAGACAAGAACCGCAAACCTTACCATCAACGCCTTATAGGCAGAAGGTTTATGTAAGGAAAGCTCTTCCCCTGGTTAGTGATGGCTAATGAATGTATTTATTAGATAATTTGAATTCTCATGTTGAGATTGATTGATGAACTCATGATATCAATTCAACTCAAATTTTGAATTTTGATGATATTTTTCGGGAAAAAAATTGGCATAGCTTTCAATATTGTATACTGTTATAGAGACTGTAGACCAGACCTGGGCATAGCATGGCCACATACGGCCCTTTTGCTGACATTGTTGTCATTGTTTAGTAGTCATAACATTACTCTCACCAGTCACAACTTGGCAAAACAATGCAATTCACCGCTTTTTACAAAGAAATAAAATTAATGTCACAAAAAATGAGTCCAGGCTATTAGCCCGACCCTCTACAATATTTTCAGTTCTTCATGTGGCCCTGGGAAAAATTATTGCCCATCCATGTTGTAGACTGTATATTATAAGATGATCCCGACTTGTATTCAAGTGTACGATACGATAGCTTTCCCTTTGAATGAAATATGGAGAATAATTATTTAATATATATTAATCACTGATTATAAGCTGTTTTCAATACGGTAATGTATATTTTTCCCAGACAAGCAGTGACCAGAGTCAAGGTAGTCTAAGTACACTTGCCAACGTGGTTTCTACAATAGCTACGATGAACAAGACCGAACAGTCTAATGACAAAAGCTCTCTTCATGATGCTATCAAAAACAGCGATGCTGACAAACTTGACAAAGATATGAATCTAAGCATGTAAATACATTAGGAAAATACTGATAACCGATCTTTTTTTGTTAGTACATGCTAATACGTACATATGATTATTACGATCACATCATGCTCTGTGTTATATTAACTTATTCAGGGCAGTTGAAGGGTTGAACAAGACCTTGAATACGATGCTACCTGCTTCTCAAAAGTCGATGTTAATGGATTCTCTTGTGTTAGAAGACAAGCCCAGCCATCCTGTTGTGGATTTTGAGGTAGGTTTATCAATCACTAGGAAAATGTTACAGTACTGTATTCCTTTCCTAATCAAGGTTTCCAATTTATCAAATATTGACTTCACATCAATATATAGTTCATGAGTTGCCTCTTTTTTCACCAGGGACCTCTCATGGCTGAAAATAACTTTGAATTTAAATTGACAATGCCTACACCTGTACCTGATCAGTTGAACGTACATTATATCTGTGAATCTGCTTCAAGATTGCTCTTTCTTTCTGCACAATGGGCCAGATCACTATTTGCTTTTCAGCTACTAGGGTAAGAGCTTCATTCTCCGTCCTGAAATTGATAAGTTTAATAATATTATAACTTTACAGCTCTGAATGCCACACTGCCTTGCTAAGGGAATGCTGGAACGAATTGTTCACGATGGGTCTTGCACAGTGCAGTTCTGTCATGTCACTCGATTCCATTCTTGCTGCTATTGTACAGCACTTACATGCAGGTTTGAAGCAAGGTATGTTATCTTTGGTGGATCATCACATGTGAATCTGAGACTGATTGAGATATATGCCAGTCTTATAAATGTCATGTCACTTTTAGATAAATTGACGAAAGAAAGGGTGACACACGTCATCAAACACATCATACATTTGCAAGAATTTGTCACGCAACTAAACACTATGAATTTGAGCACCAAGGAATATGCTTTTCTGAAAGTGCTAGCTCTTTTTAGTCCAGGTAAAATACTCAATATGACACCTTATTGCATGTCAATTTTAATTGGCCTTTACTGATTCAGTTAGACTCTGTGTTTTATTGCAGATTTAGTAAGAGTGAAACGGAAACCCCAGGTGGAAAAATTTCGTCTCAAAGCCCTTGCTGAATTCAGAAAATATGAACAAGAATTTCACCCTGATGAACCTGCCAGGTAACGTTAGATATTAATTAAAGAAGGGATGTCAATTTTAAGCATTCCGATTACTCGATAAATGATGCTTTATTTCTTGAACTAAAATGATAGATATTGATGTAATGATAAATCAATTGATATGTTTCAAAACCAGACTAGCAACATTGCTATTGAAGTTGCCAGCCTTACGAGGAATGAATGGAAGTGTCACAGAAGAATTGTTTTTTGCTGGACTCATAGGCAATGTCCAGATTGATTCCATCATTCCCTACATTTTGCGAATGGAAACTGCTGAGTATGCCTCAGGACTCGGTGAAACTTCAGATGACGGTGACCAGATCACAGTGGCCGAACGTCTTCAGGGCACGTTCGACCAGGAAAATATTTCTCCCGCATACGAACAGTATCGGGAGGAGATGAATGAAGGAAAAGACACAGAAGATGATGATGAGGAAAATTCTCCTCCTTATCACTCCAAAGAGAACAGTGAAGATGAAACTACTCTCATAACGTCGAATGCTAACAATGGTAAGAGTGTAGTTCAAGAAAATGTTAACACCGTGACTACTGTTGTACATTTTGAAAGATAGTGCGCTAATGTTTACATGGCCAGACTTAGCCAAGTTGTTCAATTTCTCCAGAACTAAGACCGTACTTTCAAAGTTTGAAGTACTGAAATTCTTTACAGTTCAAGTTGCCTCAGCATCTAGTGAACTGTATAAGATTTTATCAATTCTACAATAATGTTAATGACCACAGAGAATATTTACCATACATATTCACAATGATTGCTTTACATACGTTAGGCAACAACACACTAGCCATTTTTAAGCGCTCAGTCCTACAGGCATTTAGAAAAAAATACGATTGGGTCCTGCAATAGCTAACAATGGAATACAGTTATATGTTAAAGTGATGCATTCATATGAAATGTCTTTTTTGTTTGTTAAAAGGATGAGGACAATCATTGGGATATTTAAATGTAATTCTCACTCTCATAAGCTTTAAACTTACGATCTGCGTTGCTGCAGTATTGTCTAATTTTTAATCATCTCGGGGAAGAAGCTAGTAAGACACTCAGCAACACAACTGTACATTATTTAGTTTTATTTTAACTTTCGTTGGTTTTAAATAAATTGAAGATATCCTACACTACTGGAATTGAAAAAAAAATGAAATCAATAGTCTGGAGGGTGGTAGGGTTGGTGCAGGTGTGGAGTAGTGTTGTTGTCCAAAATCATAATCAAGAAGGTGATATACCTTTTA
>QXVX01000751.1:0-40573 GCA_013436065.1 Halocynthia aurantium | reverse complement strand
CAAGTTTTATGCAATTACTCTTGAAAAAAAGGATTTTTTTATCTCTTAACTCAAACCGCCATACATTTATAAGTTGCTATTCTGTTTTTCCTTATTTTTAAACAGGTGAATTAGAAGATGAAAACTGTGAGGAAACAGTCAAAACTATTCCGATTAAAAAATTTGTAATCAGCAGTAGGATAATTAATGAAGACGGCAATGTAATAAAAGTGAAGAAATCTGCTAAATAAGCTGATGAGTGACAAAATAGATTGCATAAGAATATAGGCTGATAATTTTTCCATATATATATGATTTATATGTTATATTTGCAATTCCATTTATGATATTCCTAGGGACTAGAATATTCATCACTGTAATTCAGCACCAATGATATAACATTCCATGAAGATTGGGATGCAAGAGAGTTGGCATAATACCAAATACGTCTTGCTATAAAATAGTTCTAGCGATTTTTAATTAAGTTTTCTTAAATGATGTGAAATATTAAGCCAATATTGGAGTTATTAATACAGAGGAATCCTAAGAATAAATAATATAGCAACACCATCAGAAATATATTTGATACAGCAACACTGGTTGAGAAACAATGAAATCTATGCTTTGTTACTCTGACTGTTCACATTGCTACAACACAGCCATAGTTGGGCTGTGCCTTGTTAATTTGTAGAGCTCTGTATTTTTTGTTGTTGCACAAACTTATCTGTAAAATGATCATATTTTTTTAATGACGATACATCTTTTTAACATGCCCTTTCCAGAACTATGATAATACAGTATACATT
Organism: Halocynthia aurantium; assembly: GCA_013436065.1. Lineage (NCBI taxonomy): Eukaryota > Metazoa > Chordata > Ascidiacea > Stolidobranchia > Pyuridae > Halocynthia > Halocynthia aurantium. The sequence goes on along the minus strand of QXVX01000751.1, from coordinate 39,788 downwards.
ATTTACAATAACAACATTCTAGTAAGATAGGTATAATGAAATACAAGGAGATATGATCTCATTACAACATGGTTTGTCTACAACTTGGCAAACTTTAGCGAGGTTTCATTCCACAACAAGTAAACACCGTACAACTTTCAAAAACGTTTATCAAAAGTGGGTCGACCGGTTCAGATTGGAAAAAATTCCAGAACCAGAGGAATCGGCTGGGTACATCATTGCCCACATGCATGGAAAAAAGACAGTGAGTGAAATGAATATGGTAAACTGGCTTTCTAGTTTCAACCACATTGAATATCTTATTATTTTTTATTCAGTCTTCTCTCATTTCATCTATTGAAATGTCAAGAGTGACGACACAAACTGAAATCTCTTCCTTAACTAAAATGTGTGAGCTCCGACTACAGAGGATGCCTGTGCAGTACATTATAGGAGAATGGGATTTCTGTGGACTCGTTTTGAAAATGAAACCTCCTGTATTTATTCCCAGGCCTGAAACCGAGGTATTGTATTAAGAAAAACGCTATGAGTGGAAAAGGATTTAAAACTCAATGACAACACTTATTATGTAAGAAACATTTCACATACTGTAAACACAACTTTTATTCAGGAACTAGCCGAACATGTTTTGAGTTTCGTACGAAAGGAATTCAGGAATTGGAAATCATCTACGAGGTATAAGGTAATACAAGTCCTCCAGGGTTTTATCATTTCATTCTCATCAATTCAAATGGGTTCACACTATTGTTCATTGTTGGTAATATATACAATCGTGATTCCTTGGTTTATTTATTTATACGAGATAAGTGATCATACATGTTGTGGTTTGTGGTTCCGGTTCCTGTACAATGAATAATCATTCACCGGAATTCATAAAAATTTACATAATAATATTCACAATCATATTGCTATGGAATAAATTTTCTGTCTCTTGTTATACTGCGATATCATGATTGGTGTATTAAAAATATGCATACAATTTCCATGCTGATAACATGTATGTACTAGAACTGAGGCGATCCATAAATTGTTTGCACACAGACACATCCGGACTCCAAATCTGTATATCTGATTAGACTGCATCTTGAATTTGCTAGTTTATTATGGAAAGCTAATAAGTCGAAACCCGACTAGCGGTAAAATTTTTTACTACTAGGATAACCGATGCTTCACATAGTCAGTAAACAATATATTCATTGGTACACGTGTATAGGAAATAACAAAATATGTTCTTTTATTCATTTCCACAACCTAGAACTGAACGCTACAGTACTACTCCACGTACCTTTATATTAACTTTGATTGTTAATGGCTTGGTCAATTATGAGTAAACTATAAACATATGCTTGGTGCCAATAGGGTGTTATTTAAATGGGTGATAAAATTAATTTGAACAATGGAGAAAATTTGCAAATTCAAACCCAATTAAACATGATCACAATATTATCCAATACATATACTGAATGTGGTGCTTAGAAAATCAGTACTCCATAATCCCATTGAGGGAAGTTTATTTAATTTTCAGATATTAGAAATAGGTTGTGGATCAGGTGCTTTGACTCTAGCATTACTCAAACATCTACAACAAGAACCAATTGAATTCACTGCTGTCGATGCGATGGAACATGCGGTGCGACTGACAAAAGACAATGCTCTTTCTTTAGGTTTCGATAATACTGATCAGGTGAATTTCTAACGATGATATTCATTTTCCTGACTTAAAACTCTATTCTCTATTTATTTTTCTAGCTCAAAATCTTTCAACTCTGTTTGGGGAAAGAGAAGGACAATCAAATTTTAACTCAGCATGGAAAATTCGATCTTATCATCAGTAACCCTCCATATATTCCAACAAGAGATATGTTACAACTTGCCCCTGAAATCGAAAAGTGAGAGACGAATGTAAATTAGGGATCTTGAAAGTTACCCAACTGTCATTGCTGTACCAAAGTTTCTGTTTTAACTACCCTACCGTCGTCATGCTTAGACCACTTATTTCCCATGAAAAAATTCAATGCTGGATATTGATAGTTAGTACCACTCGGACTCCTCTTTTGGTGCTCTTGCCATCTGCAGGTTGCAGACAGTGCGAGAAAGGATGTCGTATCTTCGTAATATCAACCACATTTTCATAATTTAATAAGTATTTTACCTCACAACAAGAACATTTTTCCTCCCAAATGGAAATTACTTTCCTTTTGCCAACCACTTCCTACGTAGAACTATATTCTGTTTTTCTAAACAAGATACGAATGCCAGCGTGCACTTCATGGAGGCCAAGATGGGCTGGATGTTATAAACACCATTTTACAAGTTTCGAAAAGAATCCTCACACCAAATGGGTAAGGATTTTATTAATACAGCAGCTAGTTTTACCAGTCTTCACAATATAATGTCGTGTAACATCAGCTAGGTAGTATACGATAACGATTGTTTGTTCATTAGATCTATTTGGCTTGAAGTCGACGAATCGCATCCAGACTTATTGTCACGGACGATGCAAGACCATGCAATGATTTCTTATCACAGAGACATTTTTAGAAAACCACGATTTTGCCATTTAAAACTGAAACAGATCTGTTAGTTAAGCGAATACGAAAATATACAAATAGTTTTGCGTGACTAACGTGATTTGACTAGCAAAATTTGAGGGAAAGAAACAAGCAACATACGTTTTCTAGTATTGATGACAACCAGTGATGAATAATTTTATGCAATAAAATAATACCGGACAATTAACTGGCATGTTGATAATATATATGTATCATGTATCCCATGTACAGTAATCGCTTACGTGGCTGAGTATGTTTAGTTTGTAATGGCTAATACATCGCGAGTCTTATCCAATGTTCGAAAATAATACGTACATATATAGATTGTGCCATGTTATTATGTCTCTATTCTATGAAAGTAACGGTAGAGAATTATTACTGCAAGGAATTCATTATACTAGTTGCATTGAATGTTCGCAATTCATATTAGGTGAGACTTAAGACAGGGTACAATTTTTTTCAGAGTACGAAAACGAATCTAGTTAGTTTTTTCGGACTTTCACTGCTAGAATACTAGTATATTCAATAGGCTACTGGGTAAATCTCTTCGGAGTCTATTCGTGCCTACTCGCAGTTCGCCAAAAGGTGTTCCTTTGTTCAAACGAAATTTGCATATACAGTACTGTACCGTAACTGATCGCAAGCCTGCCCTATACAGGTAGCCCCCACTTACGATTAGGTTACGTGTCAAAAAATTCATCTAAGTTGAAGCCATCGTAAGTCGGAAATTCAGTTGATACATCTAACAACAGACGAATCTACGGTATGGTATGGTACGGTATGAATATACAGACAACACAAAACTAGCGAAAAAATATCTATAATCAGAATCAAATGCGAGGGTACGGTTTCTAAACGTCGTAAACCACATATTCGCGTTTTCATGACTGTGCACTATTATGGGGATTCGGCTAAGTTACTAAACATAATTTTATTTCATATTATATTCATATTATCAGTGGTACCTTTTCAATACAAATTGCAGTGCTGCCAACCTAGCATTTTGGAGGCCAGATTAGGCACTATTTTAAACCGTTTAGCACCAAAAATAAAGTAGAAACTATTTTGGTACTACAGTAAACTCCCTCTTATTCGACACTACGGTGATCGGAGGGTTGTCGGATAACTGAATTTTCCGGATATCTGATCACCATTCTTTAAATTACTATAGCACTTTACACAACCCATTAAAACACTACATATACAACATTTATAGCTTGTTAGATATTTATGCACATGTAGACTGAAATATGAAATTTATTGAGTCACTGGGTAATTATTCTTTCATTAATTACTGATATATACGGATGATCATTGAGTGTCATCATTTCTAGTATTATTATGAAATTCCATGACGTATTTAGATTGAGCACTATTCATCGACTAATTTGGCACGCAATCAGAAATATAATTGCCAACACTGGAGAGCTTATAGAAAAATTCCTATCGAGCTTGTAAGAAATACAATACCTTTCTGCCTACCGGGACTTCGTTATAACCCATTTAAATATATACGTGATACAGTTTTCCCTGATTATCGTAACTTGAAGCGACCGGCATGTTGTTCGGATACACTGAAAGGTCGGATAATCGAGGAATTCGGATAAATGGGGTTCGAGGGTATACTGTACTTCATGAAAACTTTCCTAAATCTATATGACAGTCTTATTAATAGCCGCTGTTTAGTAACGCCTGTAAGTTTATATAAATATTGTATATAATTGGAAATGAAACTGAAGATCTACAATAACCAAGTGACCGGTGGGTCGCGCTTACTGACCACTGAAGATGGGAAAACCCTCATTAAAGAGCTACATCCCAACGAACTGCAATTTTATATGAATATGGACGAGCTACTGAAGCCATTCGCACCAGAATTTAGGGGTAAAAATAATTTCAAAAAATCTATCTAAGAGAGTTAGTGCAATAGTGCGTCAATATTATATGTAATTGTCAAGGTGTCGTAGAAGTAGCAGTGCGTTACACAAAAGACAAAGATTGCGAATTCGAGGCTGCATTCGAGAATAAATGCGCGGAAAGGGAATATTTACGACAATACGGTTCTATAAGGAATCTTGAGCAACAAGGGTATCGAAATCAAGAGGTAGACATCAAATACAGGTACGAAAATACTAGATAAAACCACCGGGTTATGATAACAAGTTCCAGACATATGCAACACGTGATGTTGATTGATACATGATTATTTTACAGGGCAATCTCGATTTACTCAATATGCAGTCATTTTTACAATACTTGTAAGAACTATCCTCAAATTACATTCGTTCCTTTGATAAGCGTTATCCGAGAATGGCCTAATCTACCACGAACAATTTACATTTTTATTTATTACCTCAGAGGACTGGAACCCGAGAAATTCGGAAAGGTTCCTGGTTTCCATTGCAGTAAATACACAGAGGACGTCAGGGACAAAGATGCAAAAACTACCAGTGTAGGGAGCAATCCGTGGGTGCAACGAGTACAAAAAATCGGACGCAATGGTGATGCTATTATACGTATCCTTATTTAGTAAATTATAGTTTAGATAGGAGAAGGAGAAGGATTCTCCAATAAATATATATCATTGGAAAAAATACCAGCCTTGCCCAGGTAACACAACCCCATTCTTGGGGTATTGACGATAACAACTTCATAACCATATAATACCAACCCTAATTCTTTAACTGCCGTCCCGAGGCCCCAACTATAACACTGTTGGTAATATCATTAAATTCCCTTGTTAGAACTTTTTGAAGGCTGGTCTCTATAGCTTGATTCTGTAGTATCATTGATAAGGATGCGCGTCAATAAACTATTCAAAACTATTAAATGACACCGAAAACAAACAGACATACAGTATACACATTCACTAGAGTTATTTTGCTTAAATCAACAAATTCAGCCTCGATACTACTAGAGAATATTGGTGGGACATTCGAGAAGCCTTGTATACTGGATTTGAAGGTTGGGACGAGAATTTACGGCAACCACTGTGTGGGATTAAACAAACAAGAACATATCGAAAAGACCAAACTGACTACAACTTCATCAGTCGGAATAAGACTTACTGGAATGCAGGTTCTAGCAATTAATATCATTCTAAACCTACTGCTGTACAAAAGCTGTTACAATAATATTGGAGTTGTTGCTAGGTATACAAATCTGAAACGTACATTTGCCGGAATAAATTCTACGGTAGAGGCCTATCGACATCGGGACTTAGGGACGTATTGCGGCTGTTTTTCTCGGGATCCAATAATTTACGATATGAAATCATTATGGGGATTTACAAGAAAATTGAACAAATAAAGTCGAATAAATCGATCATGGATCACAAGCTCTACGGTTCTTCTCTGATGATTACCTACGAAGGTCAAGAAACCGCAAAAACCCACACGGGAAAATACTATGACGTACGAATTGTTGATTTTGGAAATGCCTGTCCCACCAACGATGCGAAGTATGATGACTACGGATTTCTATTTGGTTTGACCAATCTTTTAAATATGCTAAACGACCTGATGTCTGAAGATCCGAAACAAGATGGGTGCTATTCTTAGAAAACAACCACGATGGAATCTCTGTACTTCCCATTGACGTTCTTTAAAAGTACCTCTCATTAATACTGTAATTCTCGTAAATATAAAAGGGGAAATTTGACGCAATCACGTAAACATTTTCTACGCAAAAACGTCATAGCTATATATATATATATATACACGATACACTTTTACGCTTTGTGAGAAAGATAGCCCGAGGGCGCTATACGTACTGCATAGGTTTATATATTACTTTTGACAATATCCTGAATATACCTCCATGTCTTTTCTATACAATTTCTGATTATGAATATTAAATAGAGTACCTCAAGTAACATTTACTTCATATAAAATCTTATATATATATCAATACAATGGAACTCGGATAAGATATTACGCGACCACTTCGTGGTTCGATTTTGCTTCACTTATACCGAAAATATCGTCATCGTTTTGTGATCATGTTCCAAAACCCTTTTACTTTTTTCTTACAACTAAGCACGATATTGTACTCTATCCTCTGCTAGAACTAAACAGTCGTTAAACATCTTCACTTAATAATATCTTTTAAACTGCTGATGATCACACCTGAGTCAGTAATAGATAAATCAATGACTAACGAACAATGAAGAATGAATGTATTGTGCTAACCTTGAATAGCAGCGGTTAGGGTTTTCCTGCTTGAGGTTCTTTTCCTTATCGGGACTACTACACCGCAAAGAGCTCACTGAAACTGTTCTGACAGACCTACATGACGACACAAGCCACGAGTTTCATTTCTTCCTTCTTTCTATTTCCTCATGTTTTGTACATAAATACAATCATTATCAAGAGTAATCAGCAAAGTGGTGAAAAATCACCGTGATCAAGAAAGAAAACGTAATCAGTCAAACCTTGTTCATTTCGTTCAATGATTTTCTTGCGTGATCTGATTTGTGCGTGTGAAGGGAACTAATGAAGCGAAGGCTCTTAATTTTGGGACGGCAGGGATCAAGGCCCTCGGAAAAAATATACAAATGTGTTATGCAAGAATGTCTATACAACATAGATACAACATTTCAATTGATTCTCTGTTATATTCTGTATTATTATTTTATTCGAAAGGAGGGAAATATTTTATGCAAAGATACTACTGAACTGTAATTTCAAATTTCTTGTCGGTTAATTAAAAGCATTTTCTATGAACAATGGAAGGACCGGCTTCGTCGTATTCCTGCTTTGTGATCCACATCTGCTGAAAGGTGGAGAGTGAAGCTAGGATAGAGCCTCCGATCCAGACAGAATATTTTCTTTCTGGCGGGGCAATGATCTTAATCTTCATGGTGCTTGGGGCAAGCGCGGTAATTTCTTTCTGCATACGGTCTGCAATACCAGGGTACATTGTGGTTCCTCCAGAGAGGACGTTGTTGGCGTACAAATCTTTTCGGATATCGATGTCGCATTTCATAATTGAGTTATATGTTGTTTCGTGGATTCCAGCAGACTCCATTCCTATTATAATTCAAGTCGTGATTAGCACTTTGACTAATATTTATAGAATATACATGATTGGAAGGTAGTTCGACTTACCAATAAAAGAAGGCTGAAATAGGGTCTCTGGACAACGGAATCGCTCGTTTCCGATGGTGATGACTTGTCCGTCGGGAAGTTCGTAGCTCTTTTCGAGTGATGTAGAGGAGGCGGCTGTTGCCATTTCCTGTTCGAAGTCCAGGGCAACGTAGCAAAGTTTTTCTTTTATGTCACGAACTATTTCCCTTTCTGCTGTTGTCACAAACGAATATCCTCTTTCGGTGAGGATTTTCATCAAGTAATCGGTCAAGTCACGGCCAGCCAAGTCTAATCGGGCAATAGCGTGTGGGAGGGCGTACCCTTCGTAAATTGGCACGTTGTGTGAGACACCATCACCGGAGTCCAAAACGATACCTGAATATAACAAATATTCAAAATCTGTGCTAAAAATCTATGGTGTCAAAAACATTCGTATCGTGTGAATTGAAATGAGCGGCAATATTTTATTGTGCGCGGAATCCACTTTTAGGGAATTATGCTTCCGATTAATAAATAAATTATCTTACCTGTGGTTCTTCCCGATGCATAAAGCGAGAGCACTGCTTGGATAGCAACGTACATTGCTGGAACATTGAATGTTTCGAACATAATCTGAGTCATTTTCTCTCTGTTGGCTTTGGGATTCAAGGGAGCTTCGGTAAGAAGAGTAGGATGCTCTTCGGGAGCCACTCGAAGTTCATTGTAGAACGTGTGGTGCCAGATCTTTTCCATATCGTCCCAGTTGGTGATGATTCCGTGTTCGATAGGATACTTGAGAGTAAGGATGCCTCTCTTGCTCTGGGCCTCGTCGCCAACGTAACTGTCTTTTTGTCCCATGCCTACCATCACTCCTTGATGTCTTGGTCGACCGACAATGGACGGGAAAACAGCTCTTGGTGCGTCATCACCGGCAAATCCAGATTTTACAAGGCCTGATCCGTTGTCGCAAACAATGGCGGTTTGATCTTCTTCACAGTCAGACATGTTGCTTTAGAGAGAGCTGGATATTACGTTGGGATAAGGAATATGGTTGTAATACTGTACAAGAAGTAAGCGAGCTTCTGGAATGATTTGTATATCTTCATCAACGACTTATATAGCCCTGATTTCGAACCTTCATTGCAGTGTGACAGCCAGTAGTGCTCTGTGAAATGGAAAAGCTGTGAATTTTTTATTATGAAGTGGTAACTATCAATGCGTGGTATTTCGATCAGCGCGAAACCCCAGTATGTAATTGTAACTTCAGCAGCGCTACATTTTACACCACGCGTCTGAAGAAAAATTCGACTGCACGTTATGAAACTAGCTTATGGAAAATCTCTGAATATGGGTACGAATAAATATAATAACGCATGGAATAATGTGGGTAATATTCATCTGACTCAATATCTTTACTGGCTCCTAGATAACCTATGAGTGTAATTGGAATGAATATGATATTTAGAAACACGAAAAACATTTACTAATAGGTTAATAATAACCAACATTGGAAGTTTATATGATGACTAATGACGTAAACAAAATACCCACAATATATGACGTCAAAAGTACAGGATGGTAGTGCCGAATACTACAGTAGTTGGACTTTGCTGTGGCTACATGACAACACATGGATTATGACACGCAAATGACGTGCGTGGATGTACTGTTATGTTGTACGCTGTGCGTCATTACGTCAATACGTCAGTACGTAAACAAAGCAATGCATTACAGCGACAGTACTTTCTGATAGCAAAAGGAGAATAGTAAGCTATTTACCGTACAAAATAAGTCGTGAGTTCACATCATGATATACAGTATTAGTCCTTATGCAACTTCACCACAAGGTTGAATAATTGAATCAAATTAATTTGTTTACATAGATCTGTAGATTCACGACGTACTTGTAAATCAAATCATTCGTAAATTGGCAGTTAATCTGCAGAAAAACATCAACTGTACATGAGGAAAACACTGTTACTAAAAACTTGTGATCATCCTTTATGCTAGTACGACCGAGTAGATAATTGCCATGGTATTTCATTCTCATTAAAACAGGAAAGCTCAACCTATAATTTCACATACTGCAAGTTGCTCTTTACAAGGATATTTTACGATCACGAACGGTCATGCGACAAGTTGATATTGTAGTTCACATTTCTATTTCATTTGGAGGTGTGTCACCCGCCTGCATACCAATTACTATGCTACTTATGGACAACTGGACAAATGAACAACACAACTTTTCCACAAATTCACTGCTAACGTATGAATGAAGAGAGGCGAAATAATTTAGTTTCCCACCTTTACAACACCAATATCGAACAACTTTATTTTATTTATTTGAATTAATGATGATTTTTATCCAAACAGAGTTGGGGTCATTACGAACTAACAAACGTTGAATAAAGGTTCAGCTTGAAATGGAGAGATTAGATATATACCATATTAATGATTGTTCCACGTTGGCTCCACTCTATTTTAGTTAGCTGTCAATGATGATGTGTTATCACGCACGTGATCTGCTACGTTAGAAAACTCGATGTTACAAAAAACGGTGAAATTTTCAAAACGATTATAACCACCGTAAAAAAGACGAAAAAGTTCAATGCTATATAAAGAAGGCGTTTCTCTTTCTCACGAGACAGTGCAACCTTCGCTTCCTTACCAGTCTAAACTACAACAACATCGTCGTATCGATTAAGAAGTTTTTTCGTTTAACATATAATAGAAATATGAGATATTTTGCGACGACCCCAATAGTAATTTTCCTTACAATTCACATGCTTTCTCTGGAAGATGCGTTGTCGCTTTCGTCAATTGAAAGAATGAGGCACGTTATGGAAGGTAAGATACCGTCAATCTTAGTCAGAATAATTGCGAAGTATGGTTTAGAATCTAAACTTTAGATGTACAAATAAATTATTACATTTCCCCCCTGAAGATAAAGAGTACGAGCTCATACTTAACTGCAATGAACGTCTCTTATCCTGGACCAAGCTGAAGAATAATGAATTATATAGCGAGAACGACTATGTGGTGTTTCAGTATAAAGAATCGGGAAAAATGTAAGTACAAATAGGAAAAAAAGAGTACCAAATTATAACCAGCTAACTCCAAAGTGAATGTAGGTACATTCATAGTGCTTGACAACTGGGTGTATAATGAAGTACCGCTGCGATCCAACCCCGGCGTTGCCGCCAAATTCCAAGCTTATTTTGAATTTGTTAGCGTCAGAACATTTATTCAGAGACCCGTTTTGATATAACATAGGTATATATAAAGCACATAGCATGTTACTTGTTGCGACACTGTTATTCTGATTTTGTCTGACACTTCATCATTTTTTTTATGTCGCTCAAATATATTTCATTAGGTAACCTGCTATTGTTATTGTTGAAAGTAGGCAATACAATAATATTGTCTGTCTTTTTTAGCCCAGTAACATTTTGTAATACGACACTTTTGGCCAGTTCCTGCGAACTACCGATGTTGGTTTACCTTGGAAAGGTCGAGTACATCGTGATGACAGGTAATACCAGTTCAATACTATATTTATTTAAATATAAACTTTATGACTGACCACGAGATTATGGTTTTCTCTGTAGTATCCTCTGCCGCTCGAGTTGTTGGGCAAAACTTTCAGCCATTTTGTCATCGATCTCACGGTGAATGCTTTTCAGACGAGGAACTTTGTGAGTAAAATAGAACTATTATTTAATTAGCAATAGAGTGGGGTCTCATATTTCCGTTCGAACTTTGAATTAATGGAAGTCCGAATCGATTTTCCATATTAGAAATCACAGAAAGTGAATTGATTCGTTCCCACATCCCAAACAATATATATTTTGATAAACTAAACAGCTGTTTCATTTCGCTGTGGTTTGCAATCCGTTGTATTCGGAACTGACAATATTTCATCAGAATACGTAACCTCGAGCCAATAAATAAACCAATAAATTGCAATGATGAAACCACGCATTGAAGAATATTGGTTCGTGGTTTTCGTTTCTTGCTACAATAAACCTCAACCCAACCCGGCATTAACGTAAATACACAACAGAAGAGAACTGGAATTGTTTTTTTAACCTTTTCAAGAGTTCAAGAAAGAACATTTGAGGTTTAAAAGCATAGCTGAACTGATATGGTAAAACAGTGAAATAAAAAACTGTTTATATTAAAATATCTTCTACCTTACTGTTTTCTCGATTTTTTTAGAAGTGGCGACATTCCACAATCGCCCGAAACTGCGAAATACTGAATCAAAAAAATTACTTTTTAAAAATTCAGGGCCCTATATATACTACGAGTCCGGCTCTATGCTTAATCTGGCCTTGGTTCATTGTAAGCAAGATCGTGTCCCGACTCCCGACGCCCAAATTTATGAATACTTTACCATAACATGAACTCAAAAAAAATACAAGACAAGCTCGTTAATCTACTAATTAACAAATTATGGCATTACAGATAAATTACAACAGCACCTTATTTGTCAGGTTTGTCTGGCTTCAACAAAAATTTAGTGTAACTATATACAAAGTTTTGAAAATAATTAACGAATATTTCTCACATTGCAGATTACGATGGCTTCAGCACTTTGAACAAGATCGTGTTCTCCGCCGGTGCTCGGTTCAATTGCGAAGAAAGGGAGCTTACGTGGATTCACAGGACAATTGACCTAGACAAAGAAAATTTGTTATACACCGTATACTACAGCGATTACAGGTATAGTGCATTCGCTACGAAAAATATTTATACATGATCGCATATGGAAACAGACACTTGGAATGCGATACAGGATTCAAATTTCATGTTGAAAAATAGATGCATCTTGAGTATATCTATACTGACTCTCGGAAAATTAAGCAAAAGTACACAAGTTTCTTCGAACCAATCACTTCCATCATCAGCAAAAATCCCTATGTTCCGAAATTCGGAACACTACGCGGATAATCACTGAAATTTATTTGTTTATAAGCATGTATGTTTATGAGCTTAAAAAATTCCGACCACGGAACAGACAAACAATTACGGAGATGAAAAACAATAAAGGGAAAACTTTAAAGAACCATCAGCATCAATATAAACATAACTTACAATATCAATATAAACATAACCTTGCTTATCATATTGATTTCTTGAAATTTTTTCATTTCAAACTCTGAACATGTTTAGAACCGACAACTTATGTTTGCTGGAAGCATGCGACAGGACGAGCAACAGAACTTGCAAGATACCAAAAACCTACTTTTTCGATGATCGATTTGTCGTTATTGTTGAAAGGGACAACAAACGAAGCGATTTAGTGCATGGACCAACAATTCTTTGGGGCTGCGACAGGGACTGGATATGAGATGTCATTTTGTTACGCATTTTTTCGTTCCTGAATACAATAAATTATTTAAAGAACGAGGTTGGAATCCAAATTGTTAGGCAACATGTCGTTAGGGATACAACAAATTTTGATACATAACTGTTTAATATAATCAGAGATAAAGGCTCAACTATGGAAATTTACCAATATCACATGATATTTTAGCATCTTGATATGAGGAAAAAATGTCTAAAATATCCCTCGCATTATTTGAAATCGCATAACGCATCGCAAACACCGAGGGGAACTCATCAGCCAGTAACTATCGGCCAGTTTGGTGTGACGTCATCACGATACGATATCGGTTCAAAGCAATTCCCGTTCCAGAAGACGAGTGTTTTCATCTCTATTTTGCCTCATTCTCCCTTTTCACCAAATTTCAAAATGCCATCAAGACGAATCATCCTATCTTTGACCCAATTTTATCCCATGTAATGATAAAACTCCCTAATTGAACAGGTGGTACGATAGGACAGAGAAGCAATATTCTCTACTATATTCGTTCAGGTAAACCATTTGGCTCAGTCACTGATTAGTACTTCCCTAATCGTAGCCCGAAGCAGATTGCTGGCACTGGAATCTATGACTGGATATCGCATATTTTGTAATAATATCACAACATTAAAAATATCCGGTCATCATTTCAAAACAATTACCGTAAACAATTACAATTTCGATCATCCGAACTGGCGGGACACGCATATGTTCGCAAAAAGTTCGGATAATCGAGATTCGAATTTTCAGCAGTTATGACTACTGTACTTGACTCCAGTTTTGCAACTTAGCATTCAAATTTATTTTTATGTCATTCCAGAATCGCATATTTTTAATTGTGCACCCTTCCTTTCATTATGATCAATCAGGTGCCGCTATTGTGCAAAAGATTATCCCTTGTATTAAAACAAACACTATCTACCGCGATCAGGAAGGTTACGATTAGGCAGTTGCTCATTAAATAAGCTTTTCACAGTTTTTATATTATTATACATGTTATGTTTAAATTTGTAACATTGGTGTATTTTGATAACGCTTTATCGATAACGGGAGAATCGCGTGGCAGTTCGTATAAACGGGGCTAGGATAATCGGGTAATTACCGTTAATTTCGTTTGGCTGAGGCCAGAAGGAATCCAGCCTTGGTCGGATGTTTTGCTGACTCGCTGCAAGTAGCAGGAACTCGAATTGCCGCAGGAAATTTCCAGAATTGGTTGGAATGCAATATTTCTTTCGTGCCTGCAAGGCAAGTCAAGGAATATGATAATTCACATACGTAAACGTTCGCTACGTTTCGAACGTTACGAAATAATTCAGGGCTGAACAACCACGCCTCCACATCTCGCAGAATACTAAAATTGTCGAAGAATCGCGTGGAAATGATAACATATTCTATGTTTTAGAGATAGTTTTTTATTATAAACACACGTCGTGGCGTGTTACAGGCAACAACCACATGACATGTTACGGGCTTATTATGATGGTGTTATCTCGTGCAAAAGGTTAAGCTTCACATTCACCAGTTCACAGTCCACCCATCTGGTTCACGCGATCGCCTACTCCGTGGCCTGTTGGACTTATGCATCTCGTGCCAAAGGAGTGTACATTCCGTTTGTTATGTTCTCGGTAACAAATAATTATGAGCTTTAACTATTCAATATATCTCACTAAAAATAGCTTAGCGAGCGTGTATTTTTATCCTTTCCAACAGATCGGCAAAAAATGACAAGAGAATGAGTTTATATTACACGTGTCCGTGCAAATAAGAGAAATAAATCACTATTCACTGTGTCCGGTTCGAATTCAAAATCCACAAACCACTAAAGGTTAAAAACAATGATATTAATACTACAGGATATGTACTTAATGTTTTTGTATAAATAAAATATAACTAGAAGAATATACAGGATACAAACTCAGCAAGCGGATCATTTTCCGCAAATTCCGTGCAATAGGCTGATAAGGATCAATATAGTTGTGATCGACGCCCTAAGTACACATGATAGATACCACCTCTATATCAGAGCTCCGAAAGATATTTTATCCCCTGTCGCCCAACGAAAACTTGATGTTACGTAAGTTACATGAAAAAAAGACAAGACATTCCAATTTCTGTGATTTTAAGAAAAGCACAGGTAAACCAAATTCATTACAACTTAGAGCTGACCTGATATTACGAAAGACAAAGGAAGGACGCAGTGATGAAGGGTTCCATACATACATTTTATACGACATATCACAACGAATATTTACCATTATCATATTTTGTTGCATAATATTATGAATTAAAATTTCTATGAAATACGGACATATGAAATTATGTAGCCATTCACACACAATATGATCGATGAAAAAGATTTCCTGAATTCCTAAGCCACTTTGGACCCGTGTGTGACGTTTCCCCTGCAGATGCGGATATAGACCTAAGAGCTGTCGGATCGTTCTATTACATTAACAAATCGTCGAAATCTCACCAGTCAGTCCGAGAAACTACTGTAGCTGAGCATATTGTTATTGGTTCGTTTTCATGTTACGTTTAGGGTAATAAAATACAGATTTACAGGTGCATTGTAAAAAAAGGTTAGTGTACTGAGGCTATACCGCAATATTTCTCGACATTTTACGATATCATACAAGTTTTAAACAGCATTTTAATATATCAACAGCATAATAATAATACTGTTTCTATTATTTCGATTTATTCACAAGCATTCTAAAATATGAATATATAGCTTTGTGTGTATCTCTGCAAGTTCGCAACTTGAACGTTTTGTTAAGTAGGATAGCGCCCGTATTTCGTTCTTGTCATATTTACGACATCATAATTTACGTTGCGCTGAACACAATTTACATTAGCACAGTTAAAGGTTATTTTCCGCACGTCTGAACGAAGGCAAACTAGTCATCTTAGCAATAACCCAAAGTAAAATGATTCATTCTCCTCTTAATCTTACTGCGTGGTTTGCACATGAGAAAATGAATAACATTAATTATTTCCACCTTAATAATTTACCAATAAATTTCACAATGCTATAACTATGCGTTTCCTTGTCGTCAAACGGGCGTAGCCTATGTCAAGCTATAAAATTCCAGTTACAGAAAGAAGCTTTGTTTCTACAATGATCTTCGTGTTTGATCTTGGAAACGGCGCGCAACAAATAACCAATGAGGTTAACCAATACCCTGTTTCAACCGAGTCTTCAAAGCTACGTGAAATTTACTCTGTGATCAGTGATATCGTTACAGCAAAGAAATATCACCAGCAGACCTCGGTTTTTATTATAGAAAATATTTGCTTTCCAAGGATGCTCCAGTGAAAGACAAACAAACGTCAATACAAAGCTCATTCTACAAATATAAGGAGCTAAAAGTATTGCCCGTTGGAAACTTTCCAACAGCAGCAGCATACCAGGACTAGGGTAATTCAACGGCTCCAGGAGCAGAGTCATATAATGTACGACAGAGTCGTGTGCTTGACTGCAGAGCAGAGTAAGGGGATTTAATAGGTCTCAAGAGAATGGTGCGACGTGGCGATAAGAAAAAATAATACTTAGTTGATCATCAAATCTGAATTTGAATTAACTGTTCTGGATTGTGAAGAACATTATTATCGTGTAGGAAGTTCACATCGATGTCAAGTATTGGATTTCTATATAATCCAGAAGATTAACACTTGTGTGGTTCAAATCAAACCTTAAATAGGATATAGTAAGATTGTGAAACTGGAGATTTCGTGAAATCTTCGTTTTTTTCAGGTATTTCAGGTAATTCCTGTATTGTAGGGTCGGGATTGTATTTTGTATAGGGCTAAATTCCTGACGAAAACGGGGTTTCCGCGAAATTACTGAAATTTTGAGGAAATAACATATACTATACTATGTACTATTCCTATCCACGCGTCCTGAAGAGAAACAGAGATCAGTTAAGCTTATAATGGAAAGTTAATGATTTTATCTCGATATCTGTAGATCTCAAACATCAGTAAATATCTACGTTATTAAACGAACACCAACATGAAGCCTGCTTGTTTCTTTGTTGCCGGAATATTGCTGCTCGCGTGTAAGTACTTCGATTATTTTTTATCAAAATGCCATCAAGAAAAGCTTTCGATATCAAAAATTTCCTGTCGCTTCGTTTCTTGCAAAATTCTGCAGTTTGTTTGCTTAATGAATCCTGATGACTCAACACATAAACAACTGAGATAGCTATTTTATTTAGTATATCACAGATTTAACCGAGATATAGCGAGGCATGTATAACGCAACAACACGTAGACGCCTACGTGTACGTGTAATGTAATTTCAACAAACACAGACCTTACGAAAGTATTATAATTGAATTGATTTTGAATATTTATATAAAATGAGGATTAATTAATTAATGTATAGTAAATGTGGAATATGTTATTTCGTTTGAAATTTTTCTGTTTTTTTTTTCTCAGTGACCCAGACCAATGCAGAATCTGACTACGTAAGTATATATTGTGTGGTGTAACTGAAATTATTGAAGGATTTCATTGCGGAAAATTTATTGTACGGAACAATGACTGGAATACGGTAATGTTACGGGTTCTGGATAGGGTTTATAACCGAAAAATTGGAAGAGATTTTGCATTTTCCGGTCAGCAAATACGTTACACATTATGTATGTTGGACTAAACATATTCAGATATTCAAATCCATATAAGCACCAGTGCGGGATTAAGGCTCGCTCTGTTGGCCTTAAGCCACATTTTGATAACTGGCCTAAAAATACAGATATTTTGGGTTGCACAGAGTATAAAAAGCCATTAAGGACATACGCGTAAATGAAGAAGGATGCCATTAATTTACATAGAAAACTAGAAAAATAGAAGGAAGCATTTTTGTCATCACCTGATAATTATAATTATCAAAAACAAAATTAATTTCATTTTTTTGGCCTGGATTTTTGGCTGGCCCCAAGGCTTTATAAAGGTTGATCCGGCACCGAAAAGCACCACCCTTAATGTTTCGCAATGGCAGACCCCAAGAATCTGGTTATAATGGGGGTTCCCTCATACTACCCTGTAATAAACATATTTGATTACGCAGAGTCATGACGGCGTGTGTACGACCACGGAGTTCGAAGGCAAGGACTGTTCCGGTGATATAGCCGCAGCTGTTTGCGGGAGCGATGGGAAAATGTACCGTAACAAATGCCTCATGTGTCAGACTAATATTGGACGCCCGCTAATGTAAATATACTTTGGTGGAGCTATTTAAGCGTTAAAGGACAAGGCTATTTGCGATTAAAGAGCACAATGTCCTTGCTGCAATACGCCAATCAATCGAACGAAATAAGATACGAGGTAAAAGGATAGCTGGATTGAGGGAAATAAATAAGACGCATATGTCACGGAAGGTTGTGAGCCATTCTTGGGGGAAAATTCACAGGTCATTGTGCAACCTGGAGTAAATATCAATAACTGGTTGTCTCAAAGAATAGTGTGTCTCATGTTTGGACGAAAGAGCAATTTCAGTGCTTAAGTAAAGACTTTATCTCATATACATAACGTTATAAAGTAGTTTTACTCCAGAAATAGAAATTATTCCTTTCTAATCGATCCTTTGATATTGCATATAGCGGGCGAATATAATGTGGATTGTATGATTAGACATGGGTTTTTAATTGCCTCACTCCGGGTAGGTTACTGGTAATGCGGGATAGATGGATAACAAACAGGGTCTCTCGAATGAAATACAATTGAAAAAATCCTGAGGTATTACCATACAGATTTTCCTATTATCGTACACTAGGCGCGACAGCGTTACAATTAAAATTTAATATTGTTAACAGAAACTTAAATAAACTGATAATGCAGTGACAAACCTTACATTGCTAAGGTGTGTTCTGGATTAAAGTGTAAACCACTTATGACAACTATACGTGCTAGTTGGAACGTATTACCTGCTATAAAGTCGAGATTTAGACTATTTATTGTAAGCACGTCTACGCCCAAGAACAACGACCATTTCAACAACAACGTTAATTATACCAGTGAATATAATATTTTACCTTAAGTAGCAATGTTATATTTTAAACATTTCACGAATTACGTGCTTTGCTTTTCAGAGGCTGGATTAGAGTGGTCGAAGAAGGAGCATGTATAAATTAGAAGACGCGAATAACAGTCCAGCAAACTCAAATATCTGGGAATTTCACAGGAGCTTAATATCAATTGGTCGCCATAAAAACAATTATTGTACTGTAAATTTATTATGAATACATGCAATTAACGCCGCAAATTATTTGAAAGTGGCATTTTGGTTTCGGAAGGTCTATCGGTTGCAGCTCGAGAAATTTTTTGGTAGAATTATGGTACCAACTGAAGAATCGTTTAGTGTGAGTTAGCAGTATTTCTACCCCTCACCCATATCGAATGATCCCAGGATATCCCACCTGAAGAATTAGTACCCTACCAAACTATGAGGTCGCGATTCTTAACTTGATCAGAATTATGTTAGTGGTATGAAGCAGTTTACAGTGACGCCATAGCGAAGGAATGTGCTAGCACATGAATAAATCACTTTTATAAGAAATGGATCTCGTTATCAGAATAGTATAAAACATCGCGTGACAACCACACGAAAAACAAGTACGTGCATGGAAGTCGTTACGTGAACAAATAAAAGAAATTCCCACTACTGGTTATGTGTCATTGCTAAATCGCAAACCAAGTAACCAACCACTCACCTAAAAGTCTACACAAGTTCGTTTCCCGTTGTTTAAATCAATATCAATCTAGGGTTGTATTGAATTACGCACAATTCACATTACTGTAAATATGCTTCGGTTACAAGGGTGCCAAACTTCAAATATAAATACCTATTGAAATGCCCTGCTGTGTTTTGAGTTCCCTAGAACTCGCTAGTATTTGGTAACTTATATCGAGATGGTTTTGCTATAGTCACAAACAGAATGAGGATGATGATGGAACCAAGAGATTACTATTACCTCGTAAGAGGTCGCCGTGATCGCTGCAATGACCCCGGCATTGCTGGTCAAGGAAACGATTCTAGTAAGGTTCGAACCCGAATCCTCTCGGCTGGGAGACTCGTTCGCTACCTTTCAGCTACTTCCCTACCATCTCCCTAGTCTAGTGATACTCGGGTAAAATGGAACGGAATAGGAGTCTAGCGCTACCTAGCGGATGTGATTGAACATAGCGAGCAGTAATTGCAATTGAATATGAGTGAATAGATGATGTATATTTGATATTGACCTTCAAACTACACACCCAGGTTACCAGGATGGATACTCTTTATATTACTGAAAACAAGATAAAAACTGTTAGCAGTTTTATATTATACTCATAAGTAAGGTTAATAAGTTTAGTGTGAATTGGAATACACACACGCTATGATAGAGTTTGTACAGTCCAATATCACGCATCCTAGCGCCTTATCTTGCGATTCACTAAGACAAGTCAGTCAGACTCGGTTGAGGAAATCCCGTTATGTATCGTACAATACAAAGCTATTAAATAAAACTAGGGTTGCACCACTACGTTCAGGACCGTGAATTTCATGCGAGAACAGTCGAACAAGGAATAATGATCCGAAAATGCTGTTTAGTCGATGATTAAATCTAATACAGTACACAAAATTACCCGATGAAAACAACAAATAGCCTAATACAGCTGAAAACATTCAACCAGGGGTTCAGCAACCGGGCAGATACTATCAAGTTGAGGTCGCGTAAGATCACCCGTGCTGTATTTACAATGGCTCACACGAAAGATTACAAAGGGAAGGTCAATAAACAGAATGGCATAAGAACTGCAATGAAGCGAAGTCTATATTGATTTCGACGAACGCGAGCTTTCTCAGGGTCGGTAGCCTCATACTGCTTACGTGGTATTTGCCGGAACCCGTACGATTTCTAATAAATATTTGATTATAGCTGATTTATATAGCTGGTTATCTTCTAGAAATGCGTCGATCAACTGACTCATCGGTTCATGTACATCAGTATTGATTGACTAAAGCAGAGTTCCTTAACGTTTTTTTCCGTATTCCTCCATTACCAACCCAATCGCTCGCATTTCCTCCACAGACGCTTGATCATTACAGAAAACAAACGAACAAAAAAAAAACTACATATATACGAAATTTTCATACAACTNTCCCACAGCCGCACATACGTGTCATAACCCGCTGACATAAGCAAGTCCGGTGACTGATAATGGCAGTCAAGTATGCCAGCTCCCCTTTTATACGCAAGCAAACATCCAAGAGAGTACAAGTGTTTACCGCTGGAAAAGAAAACAAATTTTCAAATACGTCGCTAGGTGGCAGTGGAAATATAGAATTGATTATACTGGTTGCGAATCATTTATATACGACAACCTTCAAAATCCGACAGTTTCGGAAGGCAAATATCGTATTAAAAACAATGAGAAATAACGCAACACGGGTTATATTCGGCAATTCGGATCACAGCGCGTTATCATAACATTTCCTTTTAACAGTCGTTGACATAATTCAAAATTTGTCATAATTAATGACATATTCAACTTGAAAGCTACTTTCAAACTATTGAGGTGAAATTCTCACTTTCATGTGGTATTAATCATACACACAAGGTATGTACGACCAAGGCGTAATTCGGCGTTTGAGCGCTTCATGTTTAAGACCTCTAGTCAGGAAATCGTTTCCGCTTTGGTCCATTGCCTCTTTCTACTAATTGCTCTGAATTATGACGGAAATATAACAAGCTAGCATGAGAACGCCAAAACGAGCGCCGGCACGATCTATTGTTATGGATTCGAGCGTGATTGGCTGGTTACAGTAACGTCAAAGCAAGCTTTCATCTTAGCGTGGGGTCCATAATAATTTGTCTGAGAAAGCGAACATGGAAATATTGTCAGCAGATGTTACCAAGAGTTTCCCCAACAACGCGAGCAGAAAAGAGCAAGCGCTATGCCTAATAGTTAACTCGTGTATGACAATTTCACTCAACACTGCACGTGTATAGCTTTACTTAGGGTTCCACAACATATCTGAAGTGAAAAATGTTAATATGATAAAGAAAACTACTGAATTAATTAATAGTGTCTCTTACAAAGAGAATTAATAGAATTGAAGTTCCTTTTATCTACAAATAATTTGCGGAGTATTCGAGTAAAGGTATCATAGCATCAGCTGGGATTCTTTAAGTGTATTTGAGATGATCTATAACCCCTACTATCAACATGGTATTTTGTCAATATAAGTTCTTCTACTATACATTATGTAAAAGTTCTATTTCGTCTACAATTATCGAGTCGTAAAATATCAGCAGTATCAAAGCACTGTACCTTGTCAGATCTTTAACTTGTAAAGGATGGATGCCATTGAGTCCACCAGATCCCACGACAAAAGTACTGGAATAGAACAGAAAACTTGATGATTACTTTGTAAATACTACAAAAAAAAATACTACGTAAAATCATGTTTATTCATTATCCAATGATTATTTTTTAACAAAGCAATTCTTATTATTGACATTATAGAACTTATGATCTTCATATCCATTACCACAACGGACTCCGATATAAAAGTGTTGTCGCCGTCGGTAAGGATATGTTATGGGGTCGAGCCCACAACTTCCAGGTTTAGATTAGCAACCTGTCATGTCATCCATACAGTCCCTACAGTATAAAACAGTCCCTGTTTGCCTCATTCCCCCTTTTCACCGAATGCCACAATATCATTTCCCCATTTATACAAATGTTTTAATCTACCAATCTGTGGTAGCAATTTTCCCGCCTCAAATTCGGTACGAGAAATTCCCCTAGTATAAAATTAATATCCACAAATTCTTCCATATATAAGGTTTCCTTGGTTTCCTAAAATGTGGCGAGATAACACATTGCTTGTGCGATATCGTGAATTGAAAACAACAATATCACCAGCAGTCTAGTAAACACTGATATTTTTACTTTTTAGAAATCACAAAGTGTTGAATATTACAGTGAGTGCAAAGACGAAACAAAGAAGGACATGGAGACCACCAGATTATGCAATCTACTCAAAATTGTTATGGTTTCACGCGCGTAACATATTTTTGAAACAGTGTGGTTCTCTCTTTCACTTTGAACGACGTATTCATTAGAGGCGCTCACCTACAGTGCAAAAGTTATTTATGTATTATTATTATTATTATGTCAAGATCTTCCAGCCAAACGATAGATTTGGTTACAATGTGAATTTTTGCAAGAAAATTTATAAAGTAAGTTAAGTTAAGTTTCAAATATAATCCTGAACTGCCAATACCGTGACATTGACCTCGAGTACGAAAACCTAGACTAGAGACTAGGGTTAATTTCATAACTAAGCAATTCTTGAAATTATGCGGAGAAGTTTAATTCGCCCAGACCAATTTTATTTAATTATGTCACCGAAAAAAGAGCTACTACATCGGGTGAAATGCAAAGAGTAGGGTCGACACTTCAACCATTTGTCGGCATATCAAAAGAAATCCCATCAGAAGTCAATTATGTAGATGAGAGCGTTATATCTTCTTTATTGTTTAGTTAGAAAATTACCAAGATACCATCTTGGCCGAGTGCTGAACAACTTACTGCTATGTCCACAAGTTACGGGAGGATTTAGAAAAATAGGGAAGAAATTTAGACAAAAAGGGAGATTGGCTAAGCATGGTGGTGGGCTGGACAAGGATTAGCCGTCTTAGTGAAATCAATTTCATGCTTAGATTCGGCAACATAGCATAATGGCTATTCTTTCACATTCAGTATAATATCTCTCCACGTGTACGAAGCCAACTCGCTACGGATTTGGAATTGTATTTACTAGAGTTAAAACGAGTTTTAGAACAGCTTTTAGAAGCATTAAAACAAGCCTCCATTTATACGTTGGACATTGCTTTCCATGCATCATCTTTATTCACTACCTCGATAATATATGAAAACCACTAATTATGGAAAAACGAAACAAAGGACGGCGCAAAACCATCTGTGTTTATCAAATTATCTGGTAAGCTTGACAACTCAATTAATCAACCGAACTCGACATAAAACAATAATACGGTTCACACCTTCATAGCGAAAGATAACACCGGATACGACCGGGCGTAAATACAAAATGAAAGGAAAATTCCTGATAACAATACAATGAGATAGCTGATAGCATATATTCATAATTCCATGACATGATTTTATATAGGACGGATATCGCGGCCAATTAATATAAGCCAGTGCGCAACTACAATGAAGCCCGTGTACCCATCATGTTAATCACAGTAACACAGGATACAGAATTAGGGTTTCCTAGATAACATAGGAAATATTGTCGTAGCTACGGAATCTTCGTGACAAGCTAGATAAACGTATACTATAACATTAAAAGGGGCCAAATCAACAACTGTCCAGTGTTAAGTCAAATGATCATTTACCACCACTTTGATGAATCGCAGTTTTGACCCTTCAACCTTAGTGGCTCCATATTAGCTTTAACTAAAGTAACATAGTATTTCAGGGAGATAAATGGTAAAGTTATTGAAATGTATTTAACTAGTGTGGAATATAATCATGTATACCCAAAGGATTATTATTCCTATATGTCTTTCTCTGTAATCCAAATTACGAACTAAATACCCAAACGACTTCAATGGATGGACATGGCTAACGCCATGGAGAGCCATGGATACTGTAATCCTATTATCGAGTACAAATCAAACAAAAATCTTTGTATTCCCTATCTTTGATATTCTCTATAACAACTCACTCATAATCATGTAATACAGATCTAATACAAAGCTATAAGGTTTAAGAATGGTCTGCGATGAAAACTAAGTTCCCTCCCATGTATCCAAAACATACGAATAAGTGGTTGTCATACTAACATGGTGATCACAAAGGATATGGTAATATAAACTATCGTGAACGTGGTTGCACTTACAGATGGATTTGAAAATACAGTACACAGTGATGAATCAAGGGTAAAAACAACGAAATGCCGTTGGAATGACATATTCCCCAATTACGTTGCAATTTCTCAATACAATAGTGAAACCTTCCCAGAATCTTGATCTGCCACGAAATACCACGCGAAAAATGACAAACAATGGTGTCTCCCAAGGATTTACGTAGTAGCACCTTTACAGGCCGCTTATAATCCCTGTTAAAATCAACAAAAATCTATTTCCTTTCGTGTGGTCAATTTACGGAGCGAGCATTAGCGCTATGTTATGACAATGCGTGTTGGTAACATGAAGACATTTGTAGAGTCGTCAAATGGTAGTGCGCATTACGTTATCTGAGAAATTTCAATGAAGTCACGCGATCAGAGAAAATAGGAGCGCGAGCACAAAATCGAAATTTTCAATTTTGGAATAAAATATACTCAAAATAAACTGCATCCCCCTATCAACCAACGCGGACCAGACTGGTGTGTGTGTGGTGTCTTTTGATGTGTAGCTTGTAGATAACTAATGCGCTTTGGGATATTTAATTCGACAGCATGACACCTTGCTCAGGATCATAAGAAACCTGTTGCAAGTTGTCAGATAACGCCTGTAAGTCTCTCACGTTCAAATAGCTAAAAATAAACACCGCACTGAGAGAGATAACAACGAAAACCTCCTATTTCACATTTCCTTCTAGACCAATTCAACTTATTACAAATATAGTACTCAAATACGGCATATTTGTCAGGTAGCTATAAAACAGTAATCGATCAACTAACCACTGACAAGCTAAATACGACAGTGGTCAAACAAAAACGAGTGTAAGGAGCAAGATCGTGAGCGAAGATTTAAAATAATGTTATAATTCCTCCAAAGTTCTATAAAACGAATTGCTTATGGCAGTACGATACAATGGGATCATTTCACACCAATGTATGTATATGTATGTTATATGTAGTAAGTTTATTTGGTTGATAGATGATAATTTAACGTGCTGCAAAAGCTCACCTCGAGGTATATCAGTGGTAGGAGTAGACAATAGACAATAAAAATGCATGCGTCGCTAATCCTATCTTTAAACTACTCAGATGACAGAAAATACTACTGCTACACTACACTAAAAACATGTTATGTTCCATTACAATATATATATGGGCTTACCAAGCAGACAATTATTTTCTTGTGTCGACTTCCACAGTCATGCATGTCATTGCAATTAGCACAAATAAGGTTATTAGACATGCAAGAACTATCAAATATTTACCGTTTATATTTATTGATGGATGTAGAGAGTACTGTGTCATTAACAATCACAGAAGATTGGAGTTCCATGTCCCTCCCATCAGGATCAAACCTCCATATCTGTAAGTAATCACAATGCTATATTTCCCATTCCATTTACTACATCTCCAACGAGTATCCATTAAGTTCATAAATTTGACTGAAAACACTGAGTCAAAAAAGAGGCACGAGCCACTCAAAAATAAATGGATCTTGATGATCCAGGTATTTTTGTGCTGAGAATTCATGATAACATTCTACTCTACTAACAGTGACGTGAATATGCCGAGAGATATTTCCCTGTTCACTGGTAAAAATAACCAGGTCGGTCGAGGCAGAAAAAGTATTATCTTCAGAATTATACTTACTTTGTAACTTTTATCCACCGACCCAGTCACCACTATTCTGTCATCAACATCAACAGCCAGGATTTTGCTACCATGAGCTTTTTCTTTTGTCTTAACTTCTTGGCTAGTAGTTGAGATCCAGGACAGTTTACCATCCCTTCAAAGAAGATTTGAAAACCATATTACAAATTTATCACAGAACTCTCGAGTACATAAAAATTTCCTATTTATAAAATATTCATAAAAGCAGAGTGGACTGGACCACTGTTCTATCCGGGCAGCAGTACATTAGGGAAAAATCCTAAAATACAAGAGCCAATCAAGCATTCCAGCAGGACACTTACCAGTTTAATTGGGCTAGTATGCGTTGTAACGATGTATTTGATGCTAGAGGGCAGTAAAGGTATAAATATATATATATATGTTCTGCAGGCTGATTTTATGGAGATTCAGTCAGTTGAAAGATATTTGTTTTTCTTACCAGCCTCCAGAGACAATCCAATCATCCGATACGACGAATCGGCAAACATCCGCATCCTTATGCACTAGTATAGAGGATTCTGTAGCATCCTTTAAAACCGAATATTTCAACGAGTTGTTGCCCTTCTCGTTTCTACATCGGATAAGTTTTGCAACAGAAAACTGTTTGATATGGTCTCCCTGGGCAAGGTAGAGATCGCTACGATTCGAGTTTAAAGCCAGCCATGGTAGATAGCTAGAATGAATATGTAAATTGTAAAAAAAATGGAAAGTCTATACACCTGTCATTAATATAGACATTAAAATAATAATAAAAGACAGTTATTATTAAATTTACTTTTTCTCAAACCGCATAAGCTTCACCATTCTGCTCCGACCCTGTGTCCATCTTTTCGACAATCGACATTGCTCTTTCAAGGACGGACAGCTTATATAATTCAGTCCATATTCCGAACTAAAATAGAAATAGATTGTTGAAGTTAGCAATGAACATTCTGGACAGGAAATAGGATTTTATTGATGAGTAATTTGTGTCTATTATCCTCTCATTGGTCAGCAAGTCAAATCATCTAATAGATCAGTAACAGTAAATTATAATTTAAGACAGAATCAGTGCATTAATTAGGGATAGCATGTTAGAATGAGTATGAGCCGATCCAAACCTCTGAATACTACCCCTGAGGTTAGAAGTCGAACACCTAAGTTACTGTTAGGTAATAATTCGAAATAATAACCTAATCCAGGTGTAATTTCTTAACCCAGATGACCAAGCAATACTAACTCAGATGCACCAAATCGACATGCAGAGTTAGCGAAAAATTTGTAAAACTGATTTGCAGGGGTTGGGAGTAATGATAAATTAAAAATTTGGGAATAAATAATCTTGTAATCTTTTTTCTTGCAAGTTGAAGAATGTTTCAGTGTGATCAATAATTAATATTTCCAATTTGTTTTATGCTAAAACTTGGCTTCTACCATAGAATCCACGTATAATCAAATTTAGTGACATATACCATGTACCAGTTCATGGGTACCTGATATGCGAGATAGAAGAAACCTAGTGTTAGGTTTGAGCCTGATCATCATTTTCAAGTTGAAAAATTAGGGTTGACCATGGTAACTTTATTTTGAATAAAATCGGGGACTGTGGTGAGGGAAATGAACTGTAGGTGTGGCTTCAAGTGCATGAATTATATATTCAATTGAAAAATTAATATTCATTACCAACCCCCTACCAAAACCTCATTCAAATAAGTTGTTAGTTTCACCACTTCGGTTACGTTGAGGAATACGCCAACAGATGTTCCAAATATTATTAGGAATAAATTTAGTATGGCCCTCAAAATTCGAACTGGTGCTATTGATATTTAAAATGGAATTTTTCGATTACCTCGCGAAAACACATTGATCAGCCCATTTATTCCACAAGCTATTTGACGAAGATAATTCTTTGAAACGATGACAAACTAGTGCGACAGTGCATAACCTCTTCACGTTCAAGTGACTGAAAATTGCAAGAATTACGTCGTTAGGCAAATCTTCGATGGAGATAGATCGGTTTCCTGGCATTACGAGGAAGATATGCTTACAATAGGTGACATTTTTGGCAAATATTCGGAAATTACCCTCGGCGTGAAAAAAACATTCACTTATTCGTGAAATTTGACTGCAGCGCCCGAGAGAAACGTGTTGTGTGTACTCATGCGTTTAATTATTATGTACGTGGTTCCATGTTCTTCAGGCTCGATATACTGTACAGATAAGATACTGATTACATTTTCATCATTCAATCGCTCTATATCGTATGCTATTTATCTTATAGTCAGCACCTTTCCTATCATTCGTCCAAATACCGATACAACAATACAATAGTAGATCAACTGATGGCAATTTCGATCTTGATAGATTTTAATCGTGATTGATGCGTAAATTAGGACGAAATTGTGAAGATATCGCAAGTTACGAAAGGATTGGTTGGACGGAAAAAGAAGACACGAAGAATCTTATAGCATACTGTTGTAGAATAAATAAACAGAAATCCCACAGTCGGGCATTTTGCATTTAACATGTAGGAAACCAATAATAAGCTCACGAGTTAATTATTTTAGGTATATAATACAGTCACACCTCAGCTGTAAAAGTTGTGGTAAAGTTTACCTTTCGTGTGAGTGTATATGGTAACATAAACGATATTGTTCTGTCGTCACCTCGGGATATTTTAGCAATGGAGAAAGTTTATTTGGTTTGTGCGATGAATATTATAGAATACCTAGCGCACTAACCACTTCAAGAATAGGCGACATCATATTGAATCAAAACATTAGATAACTGCGGTGAAGAGATTGATGAAAGAATATTTGTTCCCGTGCGTTTGAACATCAAAATAAGCCAGCAGGAGACAAGGAGTGTCATCTTGTATTTCCAATAGCTTTGATAAGGTATAAGGTATGTGGATGACGACCATCAGTTTCATCAGTGTTTTACGTTTTTACTGACCTGTTCGAATTAGTCACTTTTATCAACGCGAGACGACCAAAAATGCGAAGAGATGAGAAAGGTGTTCTAAAAACCACACTTAAGGCCCAATATATGTTCAATTGTCATAGATATGCGTAGGAAATACAAACAATGTGGAACAAAGGAATATCAAACATTCCTCACCGACGAATAGGTGAGTCTAATGTGGACATAAATGGAAGAAAACTCTTGTGGATATAAAAAGCATTTTCGACAGTCACTATTTAAGTCATTAGAAATTAATCTTTTTGGATTGTTTGTCTCATATTGAGATGTTTGCACACCTCATGGAGCGCCGGTCGCTGACGTCTGTTTTCTGATGCTATCTTTAACGAAATTTTGATCTTCATGTTTATCTTTTGTCGCTCTCAGACACACTAAAGTCCTTTGAAAAGAATAACATTATCACCATTTCGAATGAAAGCAAATTTACAAAGCCCAGAGAATTGTCGCTCATAATAACGAATCCAAATTTGTAGCCGAATTGAAGACAAATATTTCGATTGAATCAGCAAACACGAATAAGAATTATTATAAGAGATCAATATTGGCTTTAAAATCAGATTTGATTTTTTTTCAAATCCTGTGACATACCGTGGGCGTCGTCAAAGCTGTTTCTCTGAACCCGAAGTTATTATTTCTGGGTAAATCAACACTGATATGATAATAATGAAGTGGGACTACATTAATCTTGACGAAGGAATTCCACGGATAACTTAAAAGACTATTATTCGTACATCAAAAGAATTTTTATAATACATTGCTTTTTTTATCTGTTCGAAATCCGGTGATGTGAACGTAACACGTGTCTCTCCTGACACGTCGTAGAAAGCGCGGATTTTAAATACATTCCAGTTTGAAATCTTTTCAGGCATAAGAGTAGTCACTGGTCGAATGCGATGATCAATGAAATATCATTCCGTAACATCAGCATAGTTCAGACCTGGGCATACATAGCACGGCTGACGACCAGTCGCAGCTTGTCAAAACAATGCAATTCACCGTTTAAATAAAATTATTGTTATACAGAAATGATTTCAGGTTATTAGCCCGGCCCTCCACAATATATAGTTGGTACCCATTCAATAAGGTAGATGTACTATGTTTAGGAGCTTTGGTTAAAGGGTTCGAACTCACAACCTCACGGTCACAAGCAAATCGACCTTACTAAAGCTCAACACAACAAGATTCAACTGTTAGTATCTCACAGCCGAGAAGAAAGCCGCTAGGCGAAATGTAGCCGGGTGACTAAGGCATTCCATCGTAGCAATGTTGATCTTTCTTAATTCGGGCGGTCACGAATCTTTTAGCGCAAATTCTAAATTGAATGGGCAACCACGCCTCGAACCATTGAAATGCAACAACGGGTTTTTTATTGCGACATTTATTGTATGCGAAATCGCTAACTCTGCCCTTTGCTTTATAACCACCTTTCACTCTCCCGGCCAAATCAAGTTTGCAAACATAACCAATTAATTTGCTACAGCTTTTTCGGCTAACCATAGCTGGGAACACTTTGAGATCGTATTTGCGCAACGGCGCCAATAGTTTTAAAACCGACCTCAGAACAACAATGGGAATGGGAAATCTATATTATTTGCCGAATGTTGACACATAACTGACGCGTGTGACAGTCAAACTAAATGGGAATTATTGGAATACACATTATCGTGAAATAGTTAAGTAAACAACTACAATCATTGTTCTAATCATCGTGCCATTACTCGATCGCGGAGTCTGTTTTAACAGATTTGAGGCTGGGTCATCCACGCCCCATCCAAGGTCGACTCGCGATCGAACTGTTAAAGTCTATTTGCCCAAATAGCCGTGCTTTATCTGTCCCTGTAGCGTGAAGAGTCACGAATCTCCGAATAGTGACAATGTAGCGGTCATGAGTAAACACCACGTCATCTTAATGAGACATTATGTCATCAAAATCATGGCGTTGATAACAGGCGAGTTTTGTTACAAACGATCTTACGATGACCGCCTCCTCCTAAACGACCCTTCAGCTCCTCTGTCAAGAACAGTGGGTGCAGGACGAATATGTACTTGGTAAATTTCAGCCGGCCTTTTGACAAAGGATGTGGCTTAATCCCCCCACGCCCTAAATTGTGTTATCACCCTGAAGGACGAATTTGGGCGGTGAATCTCGATTTCATATCTGAAATTAATATTTATTTAATAACATCAATAAGTCCTATTCATACGGAACACTCTCAAAACGAAACTCTGCAGGTCAAGGAACTTGTTGAAATACTCGCAACAGATGGCAGATTATAGAGTACAGACTATTCCGTTAAGGCTGAATAACTAGAATTGCGAGAAAAACGCGATACAATCAGTAAATATAGAAGTACAATACAAAAATGTACATGCCCATGTAGACAATGTACATGTCCTACGATTATTATTTATTCCATGGGAATGACAGGACATTTAATTGATAAAGAAAGATTTATTAAATAGCGCAGTAAATTTAAATACGGTTCATCAAAGTTAGGACAGCTAATGTAGCTTAACTATCTTTTGATTCTTCATTCCTATATCGATATTACATATTATATACATATTCAGATTTCCAGAAAAAAATCTAACAATCAAATTAGAATAGAATTACAGAATATTTACATTTCTATCGAACAGACGAACCGTACATATATTTTTTAGTTTAGTCGTAAGACACAAAACGTTTAACGACCGAAGAGACTAAAATTCATCTTTTTCTGTTTATGTGCAATCATAGCTATCTTATTTTTGAGAATTTTTATTAGCCTTTGCCCAATTATTACTTTTTTTTGTATCAATGATACGAAAGAGACCCGATTGCTCGATGACGTCTGCAGCCAATACTGAAAAGCTTGGGAACCACGAACTACTGTAAACAAAACAAGTAATGCCGACTGACGGAGTGGAGTATTTATTGCGTAAAATTGCCGCAGTAGTTTTCGCAGAAGTCACGTTACGTTAACTAAACATCTCGGGGTCACAGCCAACAATAGTGTAATTGCCACGGAACAATGAAGGTCAAGTGGAGGCGTCTTTCAAATTTTTGACCCGTGACATTTTCGGGCAGCAAATGATACATGCGAAACACAGAATGATACTGAACACGTTACATAGTTTCGTGGGCCAAAGGGTGATTTATTTCTTCAACAGCGTTGCTCACATGTTACCACGATTTTCTTTGCAGCAATTAGCTAAAATATTGTATTACTCCGGAAGATCATAATACAAGACATTTAACATAACATTGTTACACACATATGTATATGCTAATATATTTGACATGACACATATGCAGTGCAGTGCATAGTGCAGGAACCCCGGTTCGGATTCTGCTCGCGATGTCTTTTTTTATTCAGTTCGCTTACCGCCGATGAAATTGCGAGTATCTGGGCTAAATAAATATGTTATCGCGTTTATTGAAAAGCCAAAATTATCTCGCACAGAAATATATTATATGAACCAACTTGCATTCCGCTATTTTTTTGTTCTATTTTGGGATTATTAAATAGTATTGATAGGAGAAAAGCGAGAAAAGTATTATATTTTCACCTAGTCACACCGTACAGTATTGTAATTAAATTCATGGTTAAACGATAAAGAGATTGGAAGAGAAGAAAGATATAGCGTTGTCCCACCTGTCGCCACTTTACTTCAGCTGTATGCTTCATTCTTCACCTGCCATGCCTGGCAACTGTAGGAAGC
This sequence comes from Halocynthia aurantium, assembly GCA_013436065.1. Taxonomy (NCBI): domain Eukaryota; kingdom Metazoa; phylum Chordata; class Ascidiacea; order Stolidobranchia; family Pyuridae; genus Halocynthia; species Halocynthia aurantium. The sequence continues at coordinate 6,539 of QXVX01000751.1, read as the reverse complement.
CTGAATAAGGATGGCGTTAAAGACGAATTTATCCATTGACATAAATTGCTAAACGATAAGAAAATTAAAAACTGATTAATTTTCGATTTGGAGTATAGAATTACTTACGTTTCTCGTCAATGTACGACAAAGAAATTCGGTCCAGACAACGTGCAACACGAATCAGTGATTTGTGAGTAGGTCTTACATGGGAATTAGCAACAGTGAATTGTATCTCAGCCTATTCGAACGGGGGCTCCTGGATTTACTAACGGGGGCTGTTTTTAAGCGACATCTGGCAATATTAGCTAACCCCTCTTATTTGGGGAAGACATCAACAGCGATACAGCCAAACTTCTATTAAGAATTAAATTTTGGAAATGGTTCACTAGCAGAGAGGAGATAGGAAATACGAATTATTATGGATGGAATAATATATTTTATTACACAATTATTGCTTATTGAATAATTGGATGTGCTGGAATCTAGTACTAAAATTTAAATAATGATTTCATAAACGCAATAACAGTTAATGTGAGTGTGTAATGTAAACTTGAAGTATAACACTGAAATCCTTTGCCTTCCTCTCTCAAACACACCTTAATGTAGCGTTTTAGATTCTAATCAGTACGGTATAGAATCTCAAGCTATGTGAGACCTTTGCGTGAGAACGATTCAAATCTATTTTGACGTTTCATATTGAGAACAAACGGTCGATATAAAGTCGAATTGGTCATGAACCGTTCCGATATTCGCCAGTTTCTCAATTGAATATTCTTTCGACTATTTCCGAGTAGCCTGGACATGTGACGTATTCAATCACAGCACGTCACAGGTTAAACTATATTAAATATCGTGCAATATTGCGGAATCTGACTGATTGAGGAACTGACCGACTTCAATAATTCCTAACTGTTTATCATCGCTAACCAACGAGTAGTACTGTGAAATATATTTACGAAGACATACTGTGCTCTTCGTTCTTGGTTTAAAAAATATCGTTCCTTCCAACAATTACAATTATTAAGGTTTTGAGGCTGATAATTACTTTACGATAACTAGTGACGTCTAAAGGCACTATTAACGTTACCCATCCACGCTCTACTATTAGTATTAGAGCATTATCCCTCCCAAAATACAATAAGTCATCGTTGTGAAGCAGTAACGGATTATTATTAACAGATGTCAACCACATATTATTACAATCGGTAAGACATCCTTGCCGAACAGAGAAGGCTGTACGCAACTAACACAGCAAGAGAATCATAACATACTCTGGACAACTAGACCCTGTTTTTACATCAAACGGGTGTCACATTGCATGATCATGGATAGTCTGAAAATGGCCCATTTGTTATACCGCTATATTTGGAATATGAAGGCAATTATTTTGATAAAACCAAATATAAAAAATCGAGTAATTTTCTTCTTAAAAGCACAGCATACTCCTTATAATTTGATTACCTAGATAAATGCAATATCTTTCGAAAGCCGACGTCTTTATATCGGATTTTTTTTCGTGCACTCTTATAACCTCCATGCTCCGTATAACAACACCATTCACATTACTTTCTATTGTAGACGTGATACGTTTATTCAATATTGCACTATCGTTTAGCAATGACGCTCCTGTGTTAAGCGTACATTAAATTAAGAAGAAGAAAGTAAACAACGACATCAATAATGATATTTTTCAAAAACTGCGCTTTACCAACGAAGTAACAATAAGAACAAACGACAACTACCTCTGATCACTATGCGCTAGTTCTTAAAATAAATAAATTAGAAATAAGAAGCATAAAATAAAATACAACTGAACGAAAGGTAGAACCGCGTTGCCACGTTAAAACAACTATGACGAGAAAAAAATCGATCGTTGAAGACAGTACGACTTGTGACGCATTGGATGCCTATCGTATTGTTTTTGTGTACATCACGATATCGTAAGAAACCGGTGACCCGGAAAATAGTTTAAAGGTCACGCCGGATATATGCTTACCGCGACATTTACCTAAGCAAAATAAATCAATGTTTTGAATGGCAATGAAAACAAAGTATCAAAAAAATTGACAATCCATATCATACCGTGTTTATACAGTGTAGGATATTAGATAGACACATTTTAAAATCATTTAAAGTGATAACGAACCAGCTTGGGGAGAATTGTTCGGCTTCGATTGGACACAATAATAGTTGGAATAACGGTAAAATTGAAGTTCCTATTAGTTCTACAGTATTTTACTCCCATGTATTAAAATCGAGATTATAGAAATTGAATTTTACACGTTGAAATCAATTAAGTTCGAAATTTTCCAAGATATTCATTTAGCAGAGGCCTCACCTGGTCGACAAACGTCGCTCTCACGTCAAAAATGGACTAGAATTTTGTGTAAATATATTCTCCTATGTGCTATTTTTGAATGTTCGTAACATAGGCATGCAATATCGCAGGTAATAAACGTTTTTTCTTCAAACTCTGACAAACGTTTATGAAACGTATTTTGAACGATAAGCAAAGGTGACGTTTGAACGCTTCAATACGTTGTCAAATATTTCAATCATGCTCAACAGCATGCCTATAAAAATATCCGCACACACTCAGCTAATTGTGCCATCGGGGAACAAACCCATTTTTAGAATTCAGTTTAACCTCTTATATAACGGACTATCTTTGAGATTTATTTTCGACGTTGTGCAACAGATAAAAGTACTGTGCTCCCTTTTTGTAGTACAATAACTCAGGAACCAAGATACGACTTGGACCTCGAAGAAAAAATTTAACCACTCACATGGAAAACAAAATAAAATTTGCACAACTTACATGAACAAAATACCGATCACTAAGAAAACTTGAAGTTTTGGTACGAAAAAAAAATTAAAAAGGAAGTCATTTCGAGTAATATCACGTCCTGGGCGACGACGTTCGCTTCCGCGTTCTCGTATTTTTTTGCCCGCGTTTTCCGCGGTTAGTCCTCATTCGTTTCACATCAAGCGTATTCGATATTATCGTCGTTATCGACGGTTCCACCGTTCGCAAAAAAATGTCTTTATCAAATTTTTCTCTTGAAAGGTTGGTATTTTTATTTTTATTATTATTATTATTAGTGTCTTGAAAGTCACTCAAGTCGGGAGAAATTTCAGTAATTTTCTTCCCCTTCTTTCGCGCCCTTTTACCCTTGCCGTGGCGCTTACCCCCACCCCCGCTGCTCAATCTCGTAGGGGGCGGTAACTTCTCCGGCTCTGGTTCTGCCTTGGATAAGAGAGGAGTCTTTTGCGCTACGGTCTTGATTTCGGGTGATGCCGTCGTATTCAGACGATCTTTGTCGACATCGACGTCTATCTTTATAAATTGAATTTTTGAAGGCCTTTTTTCAGTCACAGATTTTGTAGCTTTTCCTCCCTTCCTTTTTCTTTTTCCCTTTCTTCTTTTTTTCTTCGGATGCTTGGGCAACTGGGTTGGAGTCTTGCTCAGTTTAGTTGTCATGTTGTCCCACCACCCCGTAGTGTTGAGATCTAACGAATAGTCGTGCTTCTTCATAAAGTCTGTTACGCGAAGGATCCATTCGGTTCTCTTCAGTGACGACGTGTTTGATGGCGGATTGATTAGCCAACCAGGGATCTCGGCAATGTGTTCATCCGAGAAGTTAGTCGGCTCTTCGAGGTGTTGCGTATCCATAGGATACTCGGTCTGGAACCGATGTCTTCGATTTCGCTTCCGGGACAGCGAGAATTGACGATCATTCAAAATCCCTAGCCGGATTTTTGTGGCAAGCTGTCTCAATATGATGTCTGTCTCCTGCGGGGGTATTTCGGACTTCTCAAGATTGCGTACGAGAAAATTGCGGGCGTATTGATTTTGCGTCGTTTTGTTGCCCTTCTTCGCCTTTCCGTGTCGATTGAAACCAATATGCCACGAACCGTATTTGAAATTGACGAACGACGTAAAGTACGATGGTTCAATGATTTCTCGGAACCAACACGATCGATCGGGAGATAAACGTTTCTAAAATGAGAAAAGACATCTTTTTAATACTCGTCTGTGGAAGACGTCTCTCACTACCTATCAAAGTGCTGCCACGAAAGAGCCATCCACAATTGGAAAAATTCGTTCAATTGAACTGATAGAATGGAAGTATAATATTACATTACTTTTTCTGTTTTTGGTAATATAAGTGAGCACTAAGCTACGTATAAACTTACAACGCGTTTCCTACGTAAATATTGCCATTTCCCAACGAGTTACGTAACGTCGTTACGCAATCGCTACGTCGCAACCACGCACGGGAAATGAAAACATCGGAATCGGTTTCAACCACAATGTCGTAAAACCACATCAAGGAACTTAAACACCTCTCTATATCAGCAGTGTTTGTTGACATTGACCTATACCGTTAACTCTATACACAACATCGTTCTCAAAAGCGATTTGCAGTTTTAAATCTCGGGTTGTGGTAAGTTTAAATGATTATTACTGGACCGTGAACTACCAGCAACACGTCACGCCGATTGATAATCCTGTGCAAGCCATAACTAAACAAGAGTATATTTCCACTCCATCAGATACGGTTCCCTATATTTTATGCGCAAAGCTGAGAAGTAAATAAAAGTTTGAATGTGAAAACAACTCAGAATCATGGAGATTGAAGTGAAACCTAAAAAATCCCCCCTGATTATATTCCCCGTATATATTTTTCCGAAAGAGTTTTCAACCCACGCAAACGCAGCTGATTTCATGCGAAGCTTTACCATGGCTTACACAAGCGACAAGGTCGTTAAATACAATACAGGAGGGGAAAAGTAAATTGACAGGAAACAAAGCTTTATTTATGTTGAACAGGTGCGAGCCATTAGTGTAATAGGACATAGGTTATTTCGCAAGTAAAAGAAAAAAGTCAAATAGAACTTACTCTCGCAATAAGCTTCCCTCTAGAATTCATGCAGAGGTAACGTTTAGCTTTGACACCTCTCATAGTGACGACACCGAACGTTTGGGAGATTTTTTCAATAACGGCTGAAAAAAATAAAGAACAATAAAATAGGATTCATATTTCTATAAAGTTTTCTAAAACGAATCTGATTTGAGTACGATGCAATATTTCCAACTAAGTATTTCCTCAGTTAACTGATTGTGAGTTGACCCCTACTGTGGCAAAGAGAAATTATTTTTCCCGTCAATAGTACATTATTTTTCCGCAGAATGTTAAATATAGGTCCGCTCAACATCACAAACGTTTGTTGTAGTAAGAACGAATAAAAATAGCGAATATTTATCAACTATTCTATTTGAAAGCTATTACACATCCTGGCTGATTATCGCTTCACGCTTGCCCAAGACCATCGATACAACTATACTACTCGAAAACTTTTCCCCGTTGAGTCAGCGGTTTCAAGTTCTACCTCAAATCCGGGACGTCGATAAAGAATCAACTTTCAAAGCATTTTTGGGGTCGTCTAACATTGATCACTGGAATTTTAATTACATTAGGAAGTGAACTAGATTTATAAGATGACATCAGTTAGAATGGAAACGAATGAAAAATTCATCAGATTAATTTCACATACATCCAGGAATTTTTCATCAAGTTTCAATTCAGGGAAGTGTAACAGACGTGAGAAGGTAAAGCAATACATGTGACGACTTTACACTTGTTTATTTTTTAACTTTTCTTTTTTGCTGGTCATAAATAAACAAAACCAGAGACCAGGATTTTGATGTTAGGATAAAGTCGGCCAATGCATTTTTTTCGAATCACGTCAACTCTTCGGCGGTAAAGAGAAACGAAAAATCTCAATGTTTGCGAAGGTATTAACGAAAAGTCATTACGGTAATGCTGTCACATTCTGCTGTAAACGCGATAATTACTACTCAAAACATCAGGTCTCCGTTCCATCATTTGTCACCGCTAATTTTCAACTACAATCATGTCCATGCAGTTTTTCACGTTCTTTATACGAAAGGTCTTGGCTTTTGGAGGCGACCTAAAACGCAATTTTCCACATCCCGCTGGGATACGTTACGCAATAATTTGCGGACACGTGCGCAAGCGAGTCGTGATGTCTGGGATAGACTAGGGTTACACGGTATGCTAAGCCTCCGTGAGAACGCTTGTATAAGTACACAACAGCATTTGCAAAACAGTAGGTGGTTTTAGACGGACCGTAGACCCAATAACAATCGGGTAAGGTTAGAAAAAAACAATGCGAGCGTTCGTAGAAGCAATGTTTGATGACGGCAATCGACATGAAAGCCGAGAGTCTGGTTAGAAAAAAAAAATCAAAATTTTGCCTTGAAAACACGAACAGGCAAAAATCAAAGATTTCGCCGCCAAGCGCGCGGTCCCATTCAAATGCGGGTACAATAAGGCCAACATGTCGCGTGTACAAACAAAACAAAAAATCCGTTACCTAAGCAAGGGTAGGTATCAGTGATTTATTAGCAACTCACAATAGAGGAATAATGACATGCTGAAGTAGATTCACGTAGTTTACTCATTTGGATCTATCTAAGCGGTGCGCCGCCGGCTTTGCTCTGTTCCAAAGCTTCGAATAACGCATTTTTT
>QXVX01000730.1:47192-59279 GCA_013436065.1 Halocynthia aurantium | reverse complement strand
TCTTTTTGCTCTTTGTTTGCCAATGCTATTTTGTTCAGTTCTTGTGACACTTCGTTCTTTAGTCGAACCAAAGATTGTTCTGTAAGGGAATGCATATATATAAATGTTTCTTGTACAGGTTTAACTGACACTAATAACAAAATAGTTAGCTGTGGCATGGGTTGATTTTAGCTTGAACTTAATCATTTGGAACATAATATACTGTAATGATACTAGGCAAAATTCTGGGACATAAAAATGGGTATTCATATCTATATTTTCTCACAGAACAGAAGGATATATTACCTAGTTCACTTTTGTCAGAATTGAGAACCGAATCGGAAATCATTTCAATTTTCTTTTCTAGATTGTATAATCTTCGTAAATTGGATGATTTTGATTCGTCCTGGTCCTCGGTTTGTTTTATTTCTGCAGTCACCGTATAAGTACTGGCGTGGTGTAACATAAAATACATTAAACATTATTGTGTGATGTTACCTACGACAAAAACTATATTGAACTTCCAAGGTGAAAGGATTACATATATCATATCATGATTCTTACAGTTCTGCGATTTTATTCCAGGGGGTTTGTCCCATTTTTTTGGCCATTTAAACAAAACTTACCCCTTGATTTCAAAATCAACCTTTTTCTTTTTAGCCAGGGGCTCGTTGCTGCAGTCCTTAGTTTCAGATTTTTCATTGCCTTCTAAACTCAAAGAAAAGTTTTCTACTGACATACATGGGATACCTGTATCGAGTGGGTCAGATATGTACTCTATAATAAACTATATGAAGGGATTAAGTGGTAGTGTATGAAAATATTGTTCTCCAACTGCACCAATTTAATTTACATATTAACAAACAGTTATACGTAAGCAACTTACTCGTTTGATCAATATTCCAATTATTTACTTGTTGATGACTTGTTTCTTTCCTCTGTGCACTGTTCTTGGGATGTGATACCTAAGAAAATGACGCTCGAATAAATTAGAAAAAAATATCTAATGATCTTAGTACAGTTCAGGATATCTAGTTTTAATTTGTGGTACTGTATTACCTTGACTAGGTAGGGAGGTTGCGAGTCAGACATGGAATAGGGGTGGGGTTGGGGGAGGGGGGCATTCTCCTGCCTACAGTTTGTCTTATTTCTGTACTAGAAAGAATCAGACATTTGTTAGCTATGCTTTGGCAAGTTTCTAGCATATAAAGTTATAGTGGCTCCCCCCTCCCCCTTCCTTCTCAGCTTCACAGGCCCCTAGTTCCTAGAACGTATTCCCACCAATGACAGGGATGATATAATAATTTAATATCGAATATATACAATGCCTTTCATTAAATTAATAGAAAATTACATTCTGGTATTATCCATGAGATTCTATAACAGGATAACCTCAACCTCAAGTGCAATAAATTGTAAACAGAGTGGTTAAAATGACGTACATCCTCGTCCGTACATGTAGATGGAAATAGTAAACATGGAGTTGACTCCACGTTACGTGTGTTTGAATCGTGAGCAGTCACACTCTCTGTCGACAAATGAGTTTCCTGACTGTCAGTCGACTGGTTGCAACTGTCATTTTCCTTCCAACTATCTCGCAAATAAACAGAAGTAACCAATATACTGCAGTATTAATTAATCCATAATTGGCATTGCACAAACAAGTGTTTGAAAAATGTAAATTCCAGTGAACTTACATATCAATCAAATTTCCAAGCGGATTTTGTAAATCTGGAATGGTAGAGTTCGAATCTAGAACAGCTTCTGCCATAGTTGTTTATCGGATATCCGTTGATAAACTGAAAGCATAGAAATGTACTTGTCAAGTTTATTACGCTGCGTCAGTAGCGATTACAACTGGTTGTTTCAAATATAAGCCACAATTTTTAAACCACTTTAAACAAAACAACATTTTCACCGAAATCTGAACTTTGCATAGTAGAAGACTGCAGTAGGCCAGGGGTCACTGCATGTTTTTGGAGGTTAAAGGTTACAATTGCATTTCGATGATTCCGGTAATAGCATGGTATTTAAAGACTTTGGGAATAGAGTGTAATTCTGAGACGCCCTAATTTATTCAAATGTTTTCTATTTTGTCGTAAATTCATTTTATTCCCTCATTCCTTTCGTTGGTGTTATTCGGCAATATCTCGTTGAACCTCAGGCGATGGTATCTGCTTCGACAAAAACAGGCGGACCACAAAGAGAGTAGTGTTGCTGAAATACGTAGCTCTTTGTTCTCAGGAGAATTGACTTAATGCCCTAGCTTTGCAGATTAGGCCAGTAATAATTCCTTGGTAGTAAACCCTATTGATGGTCGGATAAACGCCTAATATTGTAAATTTAGACAATAAATTATACATCTCCATCTTCGGAACGACAATTTAGCACTATAGCGCAGTGATCGATATCCGCTGAACAGCAGCTATATGCATAATGAAAACCCTCGTTTGAATACCGCGGTATTTCAATGACGCATTGCCTGTTTATATTCCAATATATACAATCGAAAAACATCTTCCTTGCCACGCTATAAATAATATACGAAAATCGGCGAAGATGAATGTATGAAAACTTTCACATAGAATGCAAAACTAAATAAATGATGATATATGTAATTATGAGTTAATTGCTAGAGCTGCCGTTTCTGTAGTTATCGATGTCTATAAATATGTCTCCTTTTATCATGTAAACCATGGAAAATTCAGGTATAAGTAAACCGTTCATTTGCATAAAATATATGACCTTGAATGCGCCGCGGGCATATTGTTTATTAGTCGCCTGGCTATCAAACCGACGGCCACAGGGCGTCCAGGGAAGAGCAGCGCCAGATCCATTTTTTTCTGCGCCATTGCGTAATTCGGAGAAAGCCACTAATACGAGTTTTAGCAGCGACTCTTGTCTTTTACATACACACGATTGCAAGACGTTAGCAGCTATGTGGCGGATATATCACCGGATATAATTGTAATGGCATAGCGTCAGATAGATTGAGCACAGCAAAGCGTTTTACTTATTTCATCAGGTAATCATCTAGCGTGCATCTGTAGTTGTTATCATTGGCGTTGAATGCATCACATAAAACTGACTGTATCGGAAACGAGATGTCTAATTGTTGCTTTAATTTAAGAAAGGATGACAAAGAAGGTTCGGTTCAAAGTTTTGATAACTGAGATATTCTAGTCAAAAGAGATTATAAAAATGGCAATAAGACCTCTTTCTCGCATGATAGAAATGTCGATCAGCAATACGAGATTATGAATTTTAACTTGGCGAATATTGTGAGCTTCAATAGCGTAGGTATCGGCGATTTTGTACCACTGCGGTGGATTTGAACAGGATAATAAACCATACAGTCAGAAAGTGTGGAGAGGGTAGCAACTAGCTAAACCGCTTTTGTATTAGGCTACCTCAAAGTCGATATCATGTATGTTATTATGCTTTGTTTAAGTCTGCATAGTAATAGAATTCGTAGTAGTTGTTTCGAGTTTGTATTTATGTTATTGTGGAAAATGGTAACGTGAATACCAAGTAAAGCACATCGGAATTTCAACTTTACCTTTACGAACAGTAAAACAATGGCGCAGCAATCCGCTTCTCAATTCAGGTTTGTTTGTTTAGCAGTTTACCATCAGCTGTTTGCATAGCTCGCTAACACTATACAATCTAATTTTCGACATAGGATGTCGTACCCTAAATTAAAGAAGTTTGTATTCTTTGGTTTTTAGTTTAATTTGAGGGCATTTCAGTAAATAGCACATGAAAAAAATAAACACACTTTATCTGGAATCATGGGTGTCCGATGAGTAACAAACAGGGCAGATGGCCCTCTCTCGATAAGAAGCCATATACTTACTTCATTGTATTACTGCAGATAGTTCATTCATATCTACAGCTAGATAGTACATCACTAAAGTGTAACTGTTCCTTGTTCAGTTTTATTAAAGTTAAATTAAAATTTCATTTCTTACACCTGCAATAATCAATCTTCGAGTTAATTTGTAAGCGATTTATGGTAGTGGGTGTATATTCATTTGTACTCCGCTAGAAAAGCTGCAGTGGACGCCCTTGATATTATTTGACGTTGCCGTTGTTGTAATTGACCTCACAAACTTCATATACCTTTACCAAGATCATAATACACATAGTTGTTTACTGTTATGAATAGTATCACGATTACCAAAAACCTGTATCCAAAACAAAACTAATGCATGGGTGATATTCTATCACGTAAAAAATCTTCGTCAACCGCGTTTTATATGCAGAAAAAAGACAGACTACAAGACGCAAATATGCTGCATTTTCCTCGGCTATTGCATATTTCTCACTACTTTTGCATTGGTAAAGGTGTTGGGTATCTTTTTCATCCATTTACAAAGCGAATTCCAGGCTTCTGCTGCCCAAGTGTCTCTGACTGTTGGGTTGACGATTGCCGTTGTGTTTATGGGAGGTAAATCGTGGTTGCAGTAATGTTATGTGTACATTCTTATATTCTTGTTATGCTAACTACTTTTGTAATTGAATGAATAGGTCCCGCCTATGGTGCTATTTTCAATTCGTTGGGAATTAAGGCTACATTCACATTGGCTGGTCTTCTTATGTTCTGCGGATTTGGCGGCTGCTTTTTTACAACCACGCTATTTTACACACAACTTTCAATAGGACTAGTTGCAGGTTGGTCTCTTTTCAGCCTTTAGTCTTCAATGGAAGAACCGAGTAATTATTGATAATCGCCTATACAACCCACATAAGTTCCCTTTTATAAACTCATCTTTCTGCGCACTTGCGAAAATTTAACATTCAACAATTTAATATTCTGTTACAGGCATGGGCGCTGGACTTTCTAACGTTGCTACTCTCACTATGACCGGACGCGCCTTTTACACGAGCAGACCCATAGCAGCGGGAGCTTTATCAATGGGTGAATCCACCGCTGTTGCTCTGGGCGGACTTTTAATTCAGAAAAGCATCGACGCATACACGTGGCGAGGCGCTATGTTGTTAGTGGGCGTATATTGCCTTAACGGAATCGCTTTCGGTTTTGCCATCGTTCCAACGTACACTAAAATCATCAGGGATCGTGAGAGAGCGTTGCTGGCCAGAGAATTATCCGAGAAAAAGATGATAGATAATCGCTGTGATTCTTCTCCGAAAGGTATAAACAATAACAGCGTTTTTGTGGTTAGGATTTGGGTAAGGATAGTAGTATAGATTTGGCAAATTGCTAGGTCGTTGTTAACTTTTTGTGCCTATAAATGATGGTGTAAGGGTTATTTGAGACCATAGCAAAGGGGTTGATCATAAATTATATAATGTGTGATATAAATGTTTATAGAATCTACGCGAAAACAAGCTACCACTGAAGACACGGGGGAAGAAACTTTTGTTCCAAATATAACAACAACGGATGCTTCAGTTGACAACTCTATAACAATAATTTCAAACAACGTTACCGAGGTCAGTCGTCCTGCTGCTAAAGAACAAAGTGCAATGTATCGAAGAAAATCTTCCTATCGCCGCCGGCAATCAGTTTATGAACGCATAGGCGCTCTGAGCTCGACATTTGCCTCGGTCTTTGACCTAACTCTGTTGAAAGATCCACTCTTTGTGTGTTTTTGTATTTCCTGCGGCTTCAGCATTAGTTCTCGACTTATATCGGGACTATATCTGGTGCGATACGCACAATCACGCGGTTTGGAAGATCACGAAGCGACAAAGAAACTTTCGATTTGCGAGATGTCGTCGTTTATCATGGTTCCAATCATAGCTACGTTGACCAGTATTAAACGCAAGCCAAGTAAGCGTTGTTTTCTTGAATGCTTCACATCAACGTATTTTTTTATTTGCCTACAATGTTGTAAGATAAATATGATTACATATGACAAAGCTTTCCTTTCTCAGGTCATCAAAGGAGCAAACTAACAGAACGTGTGCTCAATGCTATCACGTTTATAAAGAGATCTTATTTGCTCGCCATTTTCCAGTTATTCATGGCGTTTGCATTGTTTCTGCCAACCTTGACTGAGAACAATGATGTTTTTACAGTCTATGCCGTTTTACTTGGATTTTGCTATGGTAATGTCAATGTACTTATCTTGATGCATGATATGTGTACTGTCACCGCTTATACACAGTAGCCGTTAATGATTACTAAGTTAGCTTGTTCATGGCTAGACGTGTCTGCCATATCCTGGTCTTTTATTAACTGCTAAAGCTAGGATACGGATGCAAACATAAGTAACAGATACTCACGTTACCCGCGTCTCAATGTAACGAAATTAAATTGAACGAATTCTAATCTATTGAAAAGCTACTGTGTAGAATATGCAGGGGCACCACAACCCTCTCAGCGAATGTTTTTGTTATCTTATAATATTTCTTACCTTTACATTTCTCCAGGAGCAGTCACACCACTAACAAATGTTGTTTTGGCCGACATGTTTGGAACTAAACGCTTGGCAGGAGCTTTGGGTTATCGTTCGTTAGCATCCGGGATTTTGATACTAAGTCTTCCGCCGTTTATAGGTCATCTTATCGACGTAGAGGGGAACTATGCAGTTGCGCAATATTCGACGAGTTTACTGTCGTTCTTATCGGGTGTTTTAACACTTGTAAGCCAAGTAGTTTTAATGCAAAGAAACAAGAAGGATTCGCAAAATAATAACCGTTAGGTATTTAACCATTTAGATTGTACATAACATGTATCATGTAGAGATCACTAATAATACTTTATTTTGTTTTTGTTTGATTTTATATTTCTTACTTTTTACACTACAATCACACTTTCTTTAATTAATTGTCTGTTTTAGTAGAAGTACTGTATTCTCTGGAATTATAAATCTTCTACAAAAACTTGAATCTAAATATGTCCGGTATTTCATGTAACTGTATCATTTCTGCATTCCCTGTGAAGTATAATGCAATATAGGTTTTGTAATATGAAGAAAATATATATTTATCTTCAATCTACACATCATAGAGTCTGGCTATAATATCCTTCTCATTAGCGTCATGGGATGGGTCGACTGTGGGCTAGGTGAATGTGTATTGCGCAAGGACGCCGAGCTGAGTTAGCGTCCGCAACCCACGTTCGGAGGACTTGCTCACTACTTCCCCCTCAGGAGCCAAGATTAATGGATCAGTACCTCTAGTTCTGTGGGGATACCTAGCGACCATTTGATTTGAGCAACAGCATTCGTGAGATAGTGTTTTGCACAAGCCGCAAGATGGCGATAAGGGGCCAAGATATTTTCATCGTATATTTTGCAACGTGTCAGGAATGTAGAGTTCTTTCGCTGTCTAGCAGTTTTAGATCTAATTCGGTATCGTTTCGTAACAGAATTTTCGAATTTGAATGTTAAAATAGAAAAATCAGGATGCCACTACGTCTTGATATCAAAAGAAAGTTGAGTGCGCGTTCCGACCGCGTAAAATGCGTCGATCTTCATCCGACCGAACCGTGGATGCTCGTCTCCCTTTACAATGGTAACGTTCATATATGGAATACCGAATCGCAGCAATTGGTGAAATCTTTTGAGATATGTGATCTCCCTGTTCGAGCTGCACGATTTGTACCAAGGAAAAATTGGGTCGTCAGTGGCTCAGACGACATGCAGATACGCGTTTTTAACTATAACACCCTAGAACGCTCTCACATGTTCGAGGCACACACCGACTACATAAGATCGATAGCGATACATCCTACACAGCCATATTTGTTGACAAGTAGTGACGACATGCTGATCAAACTGTGGGATTGGGATAAAAAATGGTGTTGTTCTCAAGTTTTCGAAGGTCACACGCATTATGTTATGCAGATCGTCATAAACCCTAAAGACAACAATCAATTTGCCAGTGCTTCTCTTGATAGGACGATCAAAGTTTGGCAGCTTGGGTCGTCATCGCCCAACTTCACTCTGGAAGGTCATGACAAGGGTGTCAACTGCGTTGATTACTACAGCGGTGGCGACAAGCCGTACCTTATATCTGGCGCCGATGACAGGCTGGTCAAGATATGGGACTACCAGAACAAAACCTGTGTCCAAACTCTGGAAGGCCACGCACAAAATGTGGTGTGTGTCAGTTTCCACCCAGAGCTTCCTATTATAATGACCGGTTCAGAAGATGGTACTGTCAAACTGTGGCATGCCAACACTTACAGGCTTGAGACGACGTTAAATTACGGCTTAGAAAGGGTCTGGTGCATTTCTGCGCTGAAAGGCTCGAACAATATCGCTCTTGGTTACGATGAAGGAAGCATATTGATCAAACTAGGCCGAGAAGAACCTGCCATGTCCATGGACAGCAGCGGTAAAATCATTTGGGCGAAGCACTCTGAAATCCAGCAAGCGAACCTGAAAGCCCTCTCGGAAGTCGATGCTAAAGATGGAGAACGTTTGCAATTGGCTATAAAAGACATGGGTAGTTGTGAAGTATATCCTCAGAACCTCAGGCACAATTCAAATGGACGTTTTGTGGTTGTTTGTGGTGATGGCGAATATATCATTTACACTGCGATGGCACTGAGAAACAAAGCTTTTGGTTCGGCATTGGAATTCGTTTGGGCAAACGATTCATCAGAGTATGCTGTGCGTGAAAGCGGCACCACCATTAAGATCTTCAAGAACTTCAAAGAACGGCAGACGTTTAAACCAGACTTCGGCTGTGAAGCTATCTACGGAGGGTATCTTTTAGGGGTCAAAACTAACCAAGGACTCGCTTTTTACGACTGGGATAGCCTGGAACTTATTCGCAGGATTGAAAACAACCCGAAATATATCTTCTGGTCGGATAACGGAGATTTGGTGTCTATCGCCAGTGAAGATTCATTCTTTATTCTGAGGTATGACCAAAACAAGCTCGCTGAAGCTCAGGATAATAAAGATCTTGTTACAGAAGACGGCATAGAAAATTCTTTCGATGTTCTCGGCGAAATCGAAGAGACTGTCAAGACCGGCGTTTGGATCGGCGACTGTTTCATTTACACCAATTCAGTTAACAGATTGAATTACTACGTCGGAGGTGAAATAGTCACTATAGCTCATCTTGATAGAATCCTTTATCTACTCGGTTACATCCCTGCTCACAATCGTTTGTATTTGGGAGACAAAGAATTAAACGTAGTCAGTTATTCTTTGCTATTGTCGGTGCTTGAATATCAAACTGCCGTGATGAGAAAGGATTTCGAAACCGCAGACAAAGTCTTGCCATCGATTCCGAAAGAACAGCGCACTCGTGTGGCTCATTTTCTGGAAAAACAAAACTTCAAAGTTCAAGCCATGGCTGTGACCTGTGATCCTGAGCACAAATTCGAGCTAGCCTTGGGTCTCGGAGACATGAAAGTAGCCTACGGTCTTGCGAAAGAAGCAGAGTCTGAACAGAAATGGAAACAGTTGGCAGAACTAGCTACGTCCAAGTGCGAGTTCTCTCTGGCTCAAGAATGTTTACATAATGCCAAAGATTTTGGCGGATTGCTCTTGCTAGCCACCTCGGCCGGAAATGCCAAAATGGTTGGATCGCTTGCCGAAGGGGCTGAGAAAGGCGGTAAAAACAACGTTGCCTTTTTGTCATACTTTGTGACGGGCCAACTGACAAAATGTCTGGACCTTTTAGTAAACACTATGAGATTTCCAGAAGCTGCCTTTTTTGCTAGAACTTACCAACCAAGTGAGGTTTCAAGAATCGTACAGTTATGGAAAACCAACCTGGCGCTAACTAACAAAAAGGCAGCTGATTCGCTTGCTGATCCTAAGCAATACGAAAACCTGTTCCCAATGATGAGCGAGTCTCTCGTAGCGCAAAAGTACTTGCAAGCAACAGAGAAAATTCGTCCCGCCAGCCATTACTTACAGACGCCTAACAACGACGAGAGAAATGTTCTGGAAGAGTGTGACGGTTTCCAGGAGCCAAAGACTGAAGTTGTAGAGGAAAATGAAGTGGTTCCACAGAACGTCGTTCCTTTAATAAAACCGGAAGAAGAGAAAAAACCCCAAGAGGCAATAGAAGATTTTGTTGGTCAGATTTCTGAGGAGGAGCAGGAGCAAGATTTGGACTTAGACATAGAAAATTTAGTGCTGGATGAAAACATTGACACTTCAGACATAGATCTAGATGCTGAATTGCTGGAAGATTGATGCAGTTAATACAATTTTCTTGTGCCTAAATATAAACCATAATATTTCCATGTCACTGAGTAGTGACAGTGTTGTACTGGACTTCGGTTTGGCATAAAATAAAGGAATGTTTTTCATTCCTTAATATTGGTTAGTAATAAAGCAATCACAGTAGTAGATCGAAATAATTATCTGTATTCAAAAGAGAAATTTTGACATTTGTCTTGTATTTTGTGTACTCTTCTCTAATAAATCTGTTTATTATATGTTGCTGTTGAGGTGAAGAGATGTCATTCTTATACTCTATGAAATATCTCGAAAACAATATTGCTGTGACTGTTTGCTATAAGCTAGGCTAGGTTACCTCTTATCTAAACCCTCTATCACAAATGGAAGATCTTGATATATAGGCAGTGCAACGTGAGATAAATGATGGAATTGGACAGTGATACAAAACCATTCTGTGTCTGTACTGTAATCTAATGAAACCTACTTCATTGCAGTTTTGACAACTTGTTGCATTGACATCTCAACTAGCTGCTTATCTTTTCGTTAAAATTTTGCATTTCTGGGCTTCTTAATAGCACAGTCTATATCTGTTGTGAACTTGTAATATGTTATTTCAATGTAATAACAATATTTCAATGTTTTTCCTCTTAGCTGTTTACTATGAGATACAAATAAACTAGCACAAAGTATTCCATCAAGTGAAATGGCTTCGTTTGTAAGCTCGAAAGATTTGTCAGCTAAAAGGGAATTAAAAAGGCAGGCGCGTGGGAAGTACTTGCAGGAAGAAGAGGAAAAGTTTACGAGAAAGGAAAAATTAAAGCAAAAGCACAAGGAAAGTGGTAACGACAGATGGGTGCTTCCTAACATTGACAGAAGAATAATAGATGATAGTCTTGGCGTGTCTGAACCTAAAACTAAAGAAAAACGAAGGAAGCACAAAAAGAAGAACAAAAAAAAGTCCTCGTCTAGAAGCGAGTCGGAAGAGGAACAATGGGAGGAAAAACCGCAGACGAGTGATGCTGGCCTTAACCCAAGCATTCGAGATGACTGGTTGAATTTTGATTCTATTGTGAACGATCACACTTTCACATCCACATCATTGAAAGAAGAAAAAAAAAGAGAAAAAGATAAGAAAAATAAAGTTATAGAGCCAGGACATCATCCACGTGAACTCAATCCATTCTGGAAGGATGGAGGCACCGGCCTTCCTTCAGATAAGGTCGAAGAAATTGAGAAACCGGAAACCAAGCCTAGGAGAATTAATAAGGATTGGCTTTTGAGATCTCTTAAACGAATGAATGAGCAGGCCGAAGAACAAGGTCGAAACATTGAAGATATTGCTGCGGAGAGGTATGAATCCTGGGAGGAATTTCAGAAATTACTGGCTGAAGCTGATCCTGGCAGGCATCAGTCTCGTTACCGTAATCGTGGTGGATCTGGGAGGCGCTTCATGCGTCCGGACTCAGATGATAGAGATAGACGGCGGTATGACTCGAGATCGTCCAGTGAGAGACATGATAGAAAAGATAACCGTGATACTAGACATGTAGATGAACATACACACTCAGGAAGCAGAAGTTATAACCACTCATCTTCTGATATACCTGCTTGGAAAAAAGGAAAATCACCTGTATTGATGACAGAAGGAACCCTGGATGAGCTCGAACGAAAGTGCAGAGAGAAGATCAAAGAAAAAATTGCACAAGAGCAAAAAGCAAAAGACAGATCCAATCAGGTAAAGGATGCGGAGGCCCAAACAACTAGTAAGCTGAATCCATCCGAGCAAAAATCTGAAAGCGCTACTCCTACCTCAATAGCTCCTGCTTCTGTTAAAATCTTGACTGAAAAAGAGAAGAACCAACTCGGTGCAAAGATTTTGAAAGCGGAATTAGTCGGAAACGAAAAACTTGCAAATACTTTAAAAATGAAATTGGAAAGAGCATGGGAGGCTGAAAAGGCAGCAGCTTCCCATGATAAAGAAAGAGTA
>QXVX01000730.1:0-44610 GCA_013436065.1 Halocynthia aurantium | reverse complement strand
TCGGAAACGAAAAACTTGCAAATACTTTAAAAATGAAATTGGAAAGAGCATGGGAGGCTGAAAAGGCAGCAGCTTCCCATGATAAAGAAAGAGTAGTACAAGCCCAAGCGAATGCAGATCATAGCGATGATGATGAAACCGTTGTTCTCACACGAACTGGCAAAGATGGACAAACTTGGCCGTTGCAACATTCTGATATGGCATATGATTCCCTGCCTAGTAAAAGAAGAAAGAAATCTAAAAAGATACCAACCCATGCCGTTGGCGAACGTGAACGTTACTTTGCTGACGATGATCGCTACTCTCTCAAGGATCTTGTGATGAGGGAAAGAACCCAAGAAGCGGAGAGCAATACAGCCATGCTATCACGCCTCGCATCCAAGCAATTTATGGGCACTGATTCAGAGTACTTCACACTAGATGACAAGTACGTCTCGGAAGCGGCCAGGCAGTCGACCCGGACAGAGGAAGAGGCCATTCAAAAGCAGAAAGCAATGGCGGATCATAAGAAACTTGCTAGACGTATGGAAAAGTGTCATCTTTGTTTTGGGAATACTGAATTGAGCAAACACTTGCTTATTGCCATTGGAAAGAAAGCCTATCTTGCCCTCCCAGAAAGCAAACCTTTGACGGAAGGACATTGCTTTATCGCGCCTTTACACCATTGTAGTACTGGCACTGGATTAGATGAAGATGTTTGGGATGAAATAAGAAGATTTATGCTAGCGTTGAAAAACATGTTTAAGTCAAGAGACATGGACTGTGTTTTTATGCAAACCTGCATGTCACTGAGCATGTCGAGGCATTTTTTGGTTGACTGCATCCCTCTTCCAAGGGAACTTGGTGACGTTGCCCCGATATATTACAAAAAAGCCATTCAAGAGTCGGAAAACGAATGGACCAATAACAAAAAGTTGATCGATACAAGAAACAAAGATCTGAGGAGGTGCATCCCGAAAGGTCTTCCTTATTTTGCGGTTGAATTCGGGACAGACGGTGGTTTTGCTCATGTTATCGAAGATGAAGCTTTGTTTCCTGTTTATTTTGGTAAGGAGATTGTGGGAGGAATGCTTGATGTCACTCCAAATTTATGGAGGCGCCCCCCAAGAGATCATTTTGGTGAGCAGACCAAACGTTCTTTGCAGTTCTCCGAATGGTGGAAGAATTATGATTGGACCGTGGGTGTGACTGGTCATTCATAATAAGCTGTCACCCAAATTATATCTCGCACAAAAACCTCCTAAAGATGCCTTGTGGGTTATTGAGCCTCATCACCAGGAATCAAGAATATTTTGCCAAGTTGTTAGTTATAACTTGCTGGAAATGGTGTAATTCTGTTTTGTCTATTCACTGACATCATGAATTGAGAGGTTCTGTATTCAGATATGTACATTTTGGATGGATTTTATGCTTTACAAAGCAACTTTAATTGTTTGGTTTGTGGTAGATTCTGGCTTTTGCAGAAGTATGCAATTATAGGGAATTTGGATGACGAATGTTGCCGAGGAGATTTACTTCGCCACCTAACGGAAGCCATTTATTGACATTGCACGCTTTCCATTAATCTGTCTCCTGTGACTAATTCCTGAAATGACTTGCTCCTGAACTGTAGCGTATGTCTCCACCACTCTTGATTAACCTGACTTATAGTAAAACACGAAATAATTATTCCTCCGGTTGATTTTATTGATTATATCAAACATTTTCTGTGGAAACAGCTGAAAAAAGACGGGCAAATAAAACTTTCTGCTTTTTCGGAACTGCGCTGTCAATGTACGAACGACTAGCCTTTCGCTGTAAGACAGTAATATCACTTGTGCATATAATTCTATAGAATCGTAAGCATGCGCTTCGAGGCGTAGTCTCTAAGCCAGCCCTGTTGTTTAAGATAGAGATCCAAGTATTCTTTCAACTTCTCGGGATCTTTACCTGACATTTGTATCCATCGATGAATTAGTTTTTCACGCCTTTCTTCCGCAAACACGTCGGATAGCGAATCGTTGTGCTTGTCACTGGGACCCTGTTTTTCTTGCTCCTTTAACATTTTATCGACCCCGTGATGCTTTGCCATCGCAATGAGATTTTGGTGATTTTCAGGCGTGAGGTCCTGCTCTTCGCCGACTCCAAGAGTTTCCATAAGCTGCATATCTTCTTGGCTCATTTGAGGCAACTCTCCCTCTCTCTCGTCTTCTTGCTCTTCCGGATTGTTTTCTGATCTTTCACTTTCTCCGTCTTCCTCTTGCTGGCCATCGAGTTCTTCATCTCCTCTTTCATCCTCCTCTTGCGAGAGCTCGGCAAATGATTTGTCGAGTTTTCGTTGTACTACACGCATTCCCATGTATTGAGCTACCGATGAAATCTTAAACGTTGCTGTAAAAAGCTTGGGGTTACTAAGTACTTGACTGGGAAGCGTCAATGTATCCCTTATCCCACTTTCGTGCCTTGATTCTTCGGTGAATGTCTTACGAATGGCAGTCAACTTGTCAACGGATAGCTTCACGGCAAACGTGTATCGCGGCCCTTCGTGCATTACTGACGGTGGTCGAGCGGAATGTGGAAAGTTTCCGTCAAAAATAACGGATCTACCGTATAAGGGCACGACCTCGGCTACGTATTCGTTGTCGACAGCATCGTCGTTCGTTTCCATAAAGGCGGTTTCGCCGTAGTCGGAAGCTGTCCAGTTTGGACTGAGGTACAGCAAGAATGTCATTTCCTCTTCTATGTCCTCTGATGTGTCCAGATGGAATCGCGTGTGATCTGCAGTACGTATGAGATTACAGGCAACGTCATACGGGTACCAAGTGTCTTTTCCCGAAACATAGGCTGCCATCTTTCTGATAACAGGCCAAAACCTGCTCTCCACAAAGCGCTCGACGTTAAAACCAGCTATCCATTGTACGTTATCGCTACCGACGTCGAGTGAATCGTCAAAGAAATACCTTCCGTACTTGGTCGTCCATGTACGAAGCTCGTCCAAATCGGATTTTGGAAACAATTCGTCAAACACGGCAACCCTAAAACCCTCTCTGTTTTTGCGAAGAAGGCTTAAATGCTTATCGAAGTTTATTTTCGGATCCGGATTGACGCTGTCGCTACAAACAAAATTTTGTTCCGGCGCCGTTCGCATGTCTTGCAATAAAGAAGAAAAGTGATGACGCTTCTGGCTATTTTTCAAAGCATTTGCGCTAAAGCTGGCGAAGATTATGTTTTGTCCAGAAAACTGGTTGATACTCGGTGGACGAAATATGTAACCAATTGTGGCGTCCCAAATGACGATTCGTCCAAATTTTGCACGTACCACAGCGAAAATTTCGTCATCCTCGTCGAAGAACAACGTTTCACCGTAGTTATTTTTCCTCCAAACGACGTTGTTGTATGTTGCCATGTTGTAGTCAATTTTGTCCGTTTCTGGTTCCCGATGAAGTTTCGTTCTATCTCCGCGTCGTATGATTGCGGAATACAGTTCGTTCATTTCGTATGGAACCGCAGTACCGTTATTGAATTGACTGTCAACAGCTTCGATGATATTTTTCATCGCGATACCGACTTTGGTTATGCCGAGAAGGGTGGGATCTTGCCAGGCTTTCCAAGGTACGCCATTCTTGCAGTCGTACGGGTTACTGTTATTTACGGCGTACTGGTCGAACAAAACAAACCTGAATGGAGTACGGAAGGATTGATTTTACAATGCATATTTGTTAATGTCAGAGAAGAAATCTACGAAGTCGGAAATTCGACCAATTGGACTAAAAAATTTCATTATAAACGTACCTCCAATAAAAGTTAAGAGAACAGTATTGACGCAAGATAATCAGTCGTTCTTCTGGAATGATTCCATCAAAGATGTACAGTTTTCTGCCATGGATAGTTGTGAATTCTCTGGTCAAATATTTCTGTAGCATATCTTTAGGGACAGATATGCTAGGATCGCATCTAGCTGTGTGAAGAATCGACAGTATAATCACCATGGCCGCAGTAGGAAACGACATTCCGACCAACATGGTTAAGCCAGCAGGTCTGAAATAAAGTACTGTAAAAGAAAAACATTCTAATTCACATCATGAACTTGAAATATTGTTTTCTAGGTTTTATTCGGCGAATACACTGTAGCGATAACTTTCACTTTGTATACTGAAATCACGGAGGCTAAGCTAACACAATAAAATATTACGACCAACGCGGAATACAGAAAATTGAAGTGTAACCAATTTCCACACGCCTACATGATGGCCTGTTGCACTCATAAATATCTAAGGATGAATTACAGGTTAGCTATTCGTTAGAAGTACATACTATACTTTACATACGTGCGTCTACAATGAAACCTCAGGTTACTTGTACCCTTACTCTCTTTCAGATGCAACGTATGGTTACTGCTTCCATATGGACGAAATCTGATAGACGGAAATGCTTTATACAGCACGTACACAGCAGATGTTCAAACGTGATGAGATCATACGGCCTCTGCCATGTCACTTATGGAATACAATACACGCGACTGCATGTATAGAGCACTGTAAGCTCAGTTGCCTAACAGGATTTTTTTTCTGTGGTAACTATTCATATATCGAAAGAGGAAAAGCACATCGCCTACTTCCGGATTTACATATCATATTCACTATACAATATCGAGACGTAAATTTCAAAGGCATTGTTTATTTTCTCTTCGAAATGCCGACTTTGTTAAAACACATATGCGCTGCTGCTGCTGATGCTGTGGCAGTTAGAAAGTGAAATTGCCTGGAAAATGATGATTAGGGCTTTGATACGTTTTACATCTTCAAAACATCTCTATAATGCGCGTAAACGAATTTATCTTTTGTATCATTTGGAATGTGTGTGCATGTGCATAAATGATACATGGGTACAGGGTCTTGAATTCTCGAAATACGAGTGTTGGAAAACCACTAGTTTGTCACCAGCGGCGCTAGATCACCAACTTCACAGTAGAGAGTTTTTGCTCGTCTTTGTAAGAGTTTGTTAATAATCTTCCTGGAAATTTCACTATTTCATTAATGAATGGCGGATAAATACGAAGCTCTAGAAGAAAGCCTCGAACAGTTCATAGAGAACGTGAGACAGCTGGGAATAATTGTCAGCGATTTTCAGTCGCAGGGCCAGTCAGTTTTGAATCAGAAAATTAACTCGACTATCGCTGGTTTAAAGGACATTGACGCCTGCAAACCGCAGCTGCAAGACATTCACGTGCCTCTCGAAGTGTTCGAGTACATAGACAACGGGAAAAATCCACAACTATACACGAAACATTGCCTCGAAAAGGCCGTTACCAAAAATGAACTTGTTAAAGGGAAAATAAACATGTACAAAAAATTTCGTCAAGAATTATTGCTCCAGTTGTCGAAAGTTTACCCCGATCAAATTTCTGAATATACCTTGATGCAAAATGCCGAGTAACTAAAAGTTGAAGAAACTCAAAGTTCTATTTTATTTAGTTTGTGGAATACAGAATCAACATCTACACAATACACAAAGCTAACATGTCGGTGTCCTTTGGATTCAAGAAAAAAATCGAAACCAAAGTAATTGCTACTGAAACCTCGAACACAGAGGCAACAGATGGTGATGATGTAGAATTTCTAAAATCAGTGGAAGATAAAGTTATTCAATCCACTATAAAGAAAGAACAACCCAAGGAACTGATTATACCACTCATAAGAAGAAATAATTACAAAGTACCTGCTAAAGTAGAAGCCACTGAAAATGGTTTAAAATCTGATCAGACCAGACCTGACCAGAACAAGGAAGAAGACGATATAGACGCAGCTGCTGCCAAAGAATTAATAGCTGAATCCGCAGCGTTTATGGATAAAGTACAGGAGGACACAAACGATTATGAAGACTACGCAGTCCCGTTGTTAATGAGGAACAAAGTTCCAGACGGCTTCGAAACAGACGAACGTTTAGATGTATCCCTCAGACCGGATGAAGCGTCGGAAAGCGATTATGCTGCGATACCCGTGCAGGCATTCGGCATGGCCGTGTTGCGTGGCATGGGATGGAGCAAGGAAGAAGGTATAGGTCGTACCTTCAAGAAACATGTTGATGTGTTGGAACAACAATTGCGACCAAAAGGCCTGGGACTTGGCGCCAACGTCCCTGCCGCGAGCAAGCTCGATAAAAAGGGAACTGACAAGTCTGTAAATAACTCTTCAGTTGATATTCTAACTTTGAAAAAAGGTTCCTACGTCTTGATAGAAAATTCTCAGAAGTATGGAACGATAGAGGGATTGGATCCGGAAAATGCTAGGTTCATCGTCAAGCTGGCGATTGGTGGCAAAACCGCACAGGTCAGCCAGTTTGTTGTGACCCCGGTGTCAGAAAAAGAATTCAAGAAGAATTCCAAAGACATCAGTAGAACTAGCAAAGCCTATACTGAAGGTCGCCTTGCCGCTATCATGGGTGGAACAACATTAAAGACGAGAGAACCTTCTCCACCACCTGGGGCAGTCAAAATGGACAAAAGTCACAACGGCCATTCCTCAAAACGACTCCGTGATCATTGTAGCTCAAGTGAAAAGTCGTATGGACATGAAAAACATTCAAAGAAAAAAAGAAGACACAAAGAACGTGTTCCATCGACGTGGCTTCGTCCTCACCTTCGGGTCCGCATCATCGACAAACGTTTTAAAAAGGGCAAGTACTTCCGGGAAAAAGTGATCATCGAAGATGTCGTAGAACTAGGAAGATGTTCTTGTAGGACTAGTGAGGGAAGAATTTTGGATGATGTTACTGAATCTATGCTAGAGACTGTGATACCTCGAACAGATTCCGAAGCTTATGTCGTGATAGTGAGAGCCGAGAGGGGATCAAAGCACGATGGTAAACTGGCAAAAATATTAGAAAAAGACAAATCAAATAGCAAAGCTCTGTGTCAGCTGATTGAAGATCGGGAGAAAGTAGTAAAGTTGCCCTTTGATGAAATATGTGAATTTACTGGTAATGCTGAAGCAGACAGTATGTTCTAACATTGAATCACATATTGTATATTGATTTCATTTGTAGATAGCATTCTGGTGACTTCCATTGAATTTTTATTTTGTAAAAACCTCACCTGCCAAAATCAGTTACTATGTTTAGGGTTTCATTCATCTCATTGTGCAACAAATGCAGTTCTGATATTCCAGAATCGAGGTCACAGAATAATCATTCATATACTGCTGGTTATGAACCACTAAGGTCACATCTTCTATGACTTGAAAGCAACTCGGAGTTCCATTAACTTTGTGAAAGAGATATGAAAATTAAATTAATTGTTTGAACAGAAACCACTGGGGTATACAATTTAGACAGTGAAAAATAAATGGTGTTTGATAATATTAAGTATTTGAGCAGTCAGGAAGATGAATGTTATATAGTCCTTATGAGTAAATGTGAAAACCGAAATAATTAGGAACTAGAGAACCAATAGATACTTCCAAAATAACATCTTATCATGTTGATCTTCTTGATTGTCTGATGGTACTGTTTGTGAAGTATCTTGTATTAGTTCTATGTGCTTGAACATTTTTCATTACCGTAATTCTTGCATTATGTTTTGTAATCTTCTGTCGATTACCGGTATTTCTTTTTCTATAGTTAGAGGTGATTGTTCACATATGCATAGAGCTTAGTGCACATACAATGGAAGAAAACAGTAATCGTTTGCAGAAATGCATGAAGGTGCTGGAAAAGCAAAGCAGAATTTATTCTGATGCAAATATCAATTGTACCAAGTATTTGGACTCTTTGGAGAACCTCGTGGAACAATTAGAATGCTGCCTCAAAGCAAAAATTGAGAGCACGGCGCTTGGTAAAAATGATGAAGATTTTAAAAACAAACTTATGCTTAAGCTTCACAAAGGGATGGAAATGCCTATAGCTAAATTGAAAGAAAATGTTACGCTCATGGAAGAATCAACAAAGCGTTTATCATCGTCTTTGGATTCAATTGAAAATCATCTGAAGAGAACGTCGGATAAACAGAATGTTGTCGACATCTCAAAGTGGACCGCAACAGAACCTCCGCTTTCTGAAGTCTTGCTGTGGATTCTTACTGTCAAAGACGTTATGCAGAATGAAATCATGGAAAAGCATCACTGTATCCATGAATTTTGTGAATCTGTGATGAAAGTTTCTAGTAAAGACGTACTACACATAAAAAGCATTTCCGATAGATGGAATTCGCACCAGACTATTATTCCTGTTATTAATGAAATTTTGCAGTGGTGTTCGCAATCATGTTAGCGCATAGTAAACTGAAATATGCCCGCCCTTTAATTATCATGGATAACGGGATGTTTCAAATTCACATATATAAACGTAGTTCCTAAGAATAAAGAAGATGCAACTCGATGTAGAATTAGTACCTTAATCAATGATAAAGATCATTTTCATCGTTAGAACCTCTCTTATACTTCCATATCAATTACTAAACATGTGAATATTACATAGGTCCTACAGGTACACAGATATATCTTTGCGGGTGCATGTAATATATAAAAAACATTTATGGACTACTGCTGTTTTGGAATGACTGCATTGCATGCTTGCTATTTGAATTCATAGAAAATATCAGGACTTGCAACTATACTATCACCTTGAAATATTTTTTGTTAACCTTTGTTCTATTTGCAGTTCATTATTATTATTAACTTCCATTAGTAGTAGTAATTCTTAAGGATGGATGTCACCATGCAAGAGGAGAAAACTCCTCAGACAGACAAGGAAAAATGGATCGAGGAGATGGAAAACATGCATATTGAATCGGCGATCATGAACCGACTGATCATGGATTACCTCGTGACTGAAGGCTACAAAGAAGCTGCTGAAAAATTTGAGGAGGAAGCTGGCGTAAGCGCGACTGAATGTCTCGAGGGAATTGAAGGAAGGATCCGCGTACGTGATGCGATTCTCAAAGGCGACATAGCGTACGCTATATCACTAACGAATGACCTTCATCCGGAGCTGCTAGACGACAACCGAATTCTTCTCTTCTACCTTCAGCTACAACAACTTATCGAACTCATACGCGAACACAGAACCGAAGAAGCATTAGGTTTTGCTCAGACCAGTCTAAGCGAACGCGGAGAGGAAAGTCCAGAATGTCTCGCCGACATGGAGCGTGCCTTGGCGCTCTTGGCGTTCGAAAAACCCGACGAGTCCCCGTTTTCAGAACTGCTCTGTCCTGCCCAAAGGCACAAGGTCTGGAGTCGTGTAAACGCAGCCATTATGGAATACGAAAACAAGGAATCTGTGCCCTGCCTCACCAAACTCATAAAGCTTTTAATTTGGTCAGAGTATCAACTCGACGCAAAGCTCGTGCAGTATCCTCGAGTGAGTGATGTTGCAAAGGGAGAAATTATGTAACTTTTCATGTTTTACTTACTATTCTATACACTGAAAGTATTACTGGGGTGTTAACTAGATTGTCACTATATCATATTGTCCAGTTTGTGAATGAGGCTCGCAACTTAGGTATCGGACATGTGAAGGGCAAATCACATACAATTGAAATACAGTTTTTGTAAAACATTCCAGTAAGGCAATCCGTACACTTTACTAACTTTAGTCATACTTCAATATTTCTGGCACATAGCTGGTCTATGGTCTTGTGGCAAGACTAAAGTGTTAATATTTGTGTCATTGAAACTGGAAGTGCTGACGACATTGCAAAGCAAAGTGGTTATGATATTTTGATGTATGCAGTGAATCTTTTACATATTTGAGCAATTTAGTGTGTCCATCTTCTCCTTCCAGATCCCTTGTCCGATTTTACCCAAATTTTGTGTGGTGACTTAGTGCATGTACTGTCTGCATCAGTTTTGAAACATGGGTCCAGGGGGTTACGTAGTGAGGGCTCAAAAAAGGCATGAATTAGCTATATTTTGTCACAAAAATCCAATATTTTGTTCAATAAAGGTAGACATGCCTTCATTATAAACACGTCTTGCCTATTCACATTTTCAGTCTTGAGCAACGCTGAGTAATCTGTTGGTAAATACGTAAATTTATTTCACTACAGTACTTATCAGGGGATTGTCGAATAATTGATTCCGCGAGATGGCAGTACGGGACAGTGTTTCAAAAATCGTTCACAGGTCTGTACGACATCGCTTTCATTTTTTGCGCAATCTTTGATTAATAGCGCTGGAATTTCTTGCCTTTGCAAAGTAATTATGTATCTCGCTGTCTGAGCCAGTAAATAAAGTCTAGATATTCCTTGAAGTTGTACGTGACTGAAAACAGATTGCCAGAAAACTGTTTCGCGAATAAGTAGTTCTCCAATATTGTTTTACCAACAGTGTTCAACATTGTTTGCCTTAATTGTATTACAAGTATTTCTCCCAATTGAGAAGCCATTGCTTCTAAGACAACGAACCGTGGAAAAATATTGCTCACGTTATTACAAATACAAGCTTTGTGTTTGTATAATACAGCATATATGCTACATAAATTAGCGAAATGAAGCTTCCGCAAGATGGCACTATGGGACAGTATTTCAATTTTTATGTTTCTCGGTCTAGGCGTACTGGCACTGAATTATTTTCGAATGCCAGCGCAACAATACTGGATTTTTATGCTATTCATACAATATTCTCTCATACGTATTTAGCATTATATTTCAAATCTATATAATGAGCGCAAATGCTAGTTCGAGATGGGCTCCACCGGGATCCAGAGAGGAAGTTATCCTGGTTGGGATGCTCTCTTCCTTATTGACCAAACTAAGAATCTGGATTTATAAAGCTATTAGAAATTTTGCGCTTATCCGTGCACTACCACAAGTTGGTTTGTTTGAAACTGCATCTCAATTCTGGTGAATTCGTTACATATTGCGCGTGAAAAATACTTCCAATTTCCTTGCGCGGTAATTATTAACGGTAAAGATCGATTTGCCAAGTAAAGAGCACAGAGAAATAACTCCGTATTGGTTTCTTTATCCGGCTCCTCCAGTTAGCTAATATGGTCCTGGCTACTTACCTCGGAGACAGTAAAGAATCGGAGGTTAGTAACTTGATACTCATATACCTGATACTCATGACATGATATGACATGATATACAATAACATGTATGATACATTACGTGAGAGAATTATCGTGCGATGAATAATTATCTTTGTTCAAATAACAATAGGTGACATAAAGTTCTGATCGAGTATACGCGTGGAGGAGTTACAAGTATTGTCGTGGGCTTTGGTGATAAAATTTGGATTACTGAGCCGACTTGACTTGCACACGTGGGCCGGTATATTCTAGAGCACCATCTAGTGGATACTTTTTAAATAGTTCATATAGATTCGGTTGTGTAAAAAAAACATTAACATAAAATTTTGTTTACTCTATGTTGAGATAAAATATTTAAAACTTTGGGGAATTTTTCCTGATATTAACAGTAGAATACACGATACAGTTGATGTTGCTTAACGCCTCACTTAGAGCATCCACTCGAAAATATTATAGTTGGTAATTTAACCGGCCGCTCGGTAGCGTTACAGCAGTGCCGGGTTGCTGGGGCATCTTTTTTGAAACGCCGCCACGGTCACGACCCCAAATCTGGTTCTCATCGGTCAAACCGCTCGGTTTTATAAAGTGTAAAACTGTCGAACACACACATTTATTTTCAAATAACTTTGTTTATGTAGATTTTTCCTATGGTTTGTTTTCCAACTCTTCTTTGTACTTAAGAATACTGGTGAAAATGTTGTCCTTGAAATGGGAGACGGTGATCACGTGGAAGAAGATGAAGAAGAAAAGAAACCACTGAATAAGGAAGAGGATGAGGAAGATCCAAAAAATAATAATAATGGAAGTATTTTCACCAGGTAAAAATGATGGTAATTTTCAAGTAGTAATGTTTTATAATGCATCACAAGCTTTGTTAACAGGTTCTTCTCACTTAACGACCCTTCGCACCTACAACTCTTAGATAGTGTTTCCATAAGACCTTTACCAATTTCGTTATTCATTTAATTCACTTGATATAAAACTTCTACCTGGTAACTTTTATACTCACCTATCAGGTGATAATAAAACAACATCGGATAGTATTTTATTACCTGTCGTTGGGACGGGATCTGGTCGTTAGGTGAGGAGTACCTTTATAGGACTATTATTTCACAGAGTTTGCTTGGCTCCCATCACAGCTATGTATGACTTTGCTGCTTCATATAAAACTCAACTCGGCTATGCTGTTCTTGGAATGCTCACTTTGGGTAAAAATATTTTTAAATTGTTATAACTGTTGTAAAACGTTTTCAGTCTTGAAGATCTGTACAACCGCTAAAAATTCTCACCATTTTCAGGGTTCCTCGTATATTTTATATTTGCCATACTTCATGGATTCCACCAAGCGGTCCCATTGATCACCTTCAGTGTTGTGGTGCTATTTATCATTTTTTATGAGCTTGTCTCTCCTAAAATAAAGAAAAACTTGGCAACTGCAATCCGGAAGAAAGATTTCTCAGAATCTAGTTTGATTCAGTTTGCGAGGTATAAAATAATAGTAGCAAAATTATCTCTGATTATGATCATAGCCTACAATTTTATCTAACGTGTTTTTTTATATTTAGAATCAAACGTGTGGTATTTTGCGTTGTTGTATCCGTGTTCTTTGCATGGCTCTTAATTGACATCATTCTCCACAGTCCTAGGCAGTTAATATCCCTGGCTGGACTTGGACTGATCATACTAGTGTGCTCTGTATTCTCAAAATATCCACGAAATGTCAGTAGAAGTCAATAAATCCATATGAATATCAACTCCCTATACCCACTGAATCTTTAGTAATTTTTCTCTTGTCTAGATCGATTGGAAACCCGTTCTGTGGGGTATTTTGTTACAGTTCATCTTGGGGCTCTTGGTTTTGAGGACGAAATTCGGTTACGCAGCCGTTAAGTTTATCGGAGATCAAGTTGCTGTGAGTGCAGAATATCTTGGAAGAAAGAATCCTCGATAATAATTCTTTTCACATGTATTTTCTTTTCAAACAGCTCTTCATGACTTACACTGATGCTGGCTCTTCTTTCGTGTTTGGTAAAGATACCTACACGATGCATTATTTTGCATTCAAGGTCAATATTATATAAATATCTTTTATTTACAAGCTATTGACATTATCATCTACAGTGACTTGAGTGAATAGCTCTTCCAAGAGTGTATGAATTTATTTTTAAGATGACTCAACTGAGGGGTGATTGAAAAATGAATTTTCACTTTTTTTTTATATTAGATCAACTGAAAGCATACATTTTCAGAGTATAAAACAGTTATTAGTTATGGAAAAGAATGAAAAAAAAACAGGTTAACAACTGGTTCAATCACATTTGACAGGTACTGCCGATGATTGTATTTTTCAGTACAATTATGAATATGCTGTACTACATTGGACTCATGCAATGGTTTATTGGAAAGCTAGCTTGGCTAGCACAGGTATGCTCTCACTATTATAAAAAATTTGGTTGAACATTTGATACTGGATTTTTATGGATTTATCAGGTATCTCTTGGAACTTCGGCAATTGAATCAACAGTCGCTGCTGCTAATATATTTGTTGGAATGGTAAATCATGTTCTAACTATCTTAGAATAACGCTATGCTTTTTCATGATCAATGCATTCAAATTTACATATGTTTGATTAGACTGAAGCACCTTTGGTTGTGAGACCATACCTTGAACACTTGACCAAAGCTGAAATCCATTCAGTTCTGACCAGCGGCCTTGGTTCTATTGCGTTTTCTGTTTTCGGAGCATTCATTGGTTTCGGAGTATATGAATTATTTGTTTTTTCTGATGTGTGTTCTAGATGTTACCAAATTTAATTAGCATGCTCCGGGCAAATAATCAGAGTTGCTATATCAAGTTTATTCTAAGTAGTACTAGAGAATTTAATTATCATTTGCAATAATATTTTTCGAGGCAAATCATCGGGAATGCTTATTAATTTTTTTAATATTTGCTGCATTAGGTAAGTAGTGTTCACTTGCTCACAGCCTGCGTGATGTCGGCACCTGCAAGTCTTGCCATATCACGACTGCTATATCCAGAACGTAGCCGATCAAAATATATGACAACCAAATCCTTAGTGCTTTCTGCAAAGTAAGATAAATGTGTATTGTTTCACCCACCAGATTTTTCAGCTGAAGTTATATACCAGTGAATCTCAACACATTATATTCCTCATTCTCCGTTCTCACCATATGACAGAATGTCTTACCTTACCTTTCCAAGATTGTTTGACTCAAAAGATTCTAAATAATATGCATATAACAATGGCAGTTTTCTTTGCCAATCTGTCATCCCATTTTCCCCACCTTATTGGTTGAGAATCATATACCATTTGATCTGTGCTTTTTAATGTTAAAATTTCCAATAAACCCATCTCCTTGCTTCGTTTTCTAGAACAGAACGCAACATTGTGGAGGCCGCAGCTGCCGGTGCCTCAATGTCAATTTGTCTTGTTGCTAACATTGCTGCTAATCTTATTGCATTTCTTGCTTTACTTGCATTCATAAACTCAATCCTGAGTTGGTTCGGTGGATTTGTTGGACATCCCGATATCACCTTTCAGGTAATAATATCTAACTCCTCGTGTAGAAATGGTTACCTAGTCCAAACAAATCTTTTTAAAGCCATATCTCCCGTTCTTTCTATTAATCATGAGATGTCATGAATTTTTCCATATACTTGATTATTGCCCTCTCTTGATCTGATTGAGGATTAGTTATAAAAAGTTTATTATACTGTATGACAAGCTGCCCTTGAGATTGTTGAGATGTAGCGTAAATATTTTCTGTTCTAATTTTGCAGATCATATGCGGCTACATATTTATGCCATTGGCATTCTTGATGGGAGCAGACTGGGAGGACTGCGGCTTGGTTGGAGAACTTTTCGGCATGAAATCATTCTTGAATGAATTTATTGCCTACAAGACTATGACTCCTTATATTAGTAACAGGTTGGCAGCAGGACCAAAATATGCTAACGACACTATCCAGTATATGTCTGTGAGTAATTAATTCACTCCTTTCTTAATTTATAATGTCTGTGAAAGATCCAAAAATCAATTGTAATTGATATGGCCTCATATCAGCAATGAAATCTTGGAAATAAATACGGGAATCATGATGTGATCTCACATCCCAATTGGCATTAAAGTTTCTGTTGTATATCATAAAAGAACAAACGTCAATTGCAAATAGTTGATTAATGAATAGAAACTATATAACTAAAATCATCTAGGCTGCTTTATCCTAGGATGCTTTATAATATAAATGTTTTCACCTTCGAGGTAAATCATTGAAATATTTTGAAAGCCCTGCTATGTCACAAAAATGTATTAATTTTGCTCAGTATTATTTCATGTGTTTAATATGAATAGTATTTTACAGGAAAGATCAGAAGTTGTCGCTATTCATGCTCTCTGCGGATTCTGCAATGTCTCGTCTCTGGGTATCATCATTGGTGGATTAGGTACTATGATTTCATTTCAAAAAACACAAAATATATAAACTTTAACTAAGATATGATGAAGCAGTTGTTTGTTTATGTAAACCAGGATCTTTGATGCCTTCAAGGAAGCAAGATTTAGTTGATCTTGCAGTGCGTTCCTTGATGGGTGGAATACTAACATGTTGCATGACAGCTTCGATAGCAAGTAATATTATTATTTACTAGTTTTAGATCAGTTGGCTGAAGATGATGATACATATTTTCTTTCACAGGCTTGTTGTTTGTGGAATCTGAAGTCTCTGTTAATGTCGGTAATGTGACTGATGTTCCTGGGCTTTCTGTTTCTTATGAGATGACAACTTCATCCATTGTCCAAAGTAAGTGATATTTTATACACCTACATTAATTTAACCTCGTTATTACTGATTTTTTCACAACATTTACTACGCGAGTGTCCTGGCCTAACCTGGATGTATGAGAAGCATCAATAACATGAATCAACAGCATGAATAACATCAAACTATTTGCNACTTTAACTAAGATATGATGAAGCAGTTGTTTGTTTATGTAAACCAGGATCTTTGATGCCTTCAAGGAAGCAAGATTTAGTTGATCTTGCAGTGCGTTCCTTGATGGGTGGAATACTAACATGTTGCATGACAGCTTCGATAGCAAGTAATATTATTATTTACTAGTTTTAGATCAGTTGGCTGAAGATGATGATACATACTTTCTTTCACAGGCTTGTTGTTTGTGGAATCTGAAGTCTCTGTTGATGTCGGTAATGTGACTGATGTTCCTGGGCTTTCTGTTTCTTATGAGATGACAACTTCATCCATTATCCAAAGTAAGTGAATTTTTATACACCTACATTAATTTAACCTCTTTATTACTGATTTTTTCACAACATTTACTACGCGAGTGTCCTGGCCTAACCTGGATGTATGAGAAGCATGAATAACACTATTTGCAGTATGGGGAGGGCATAGCTTAGTTAGCAAGCTTCAATGTGTCGTTAAGTTATTATAATACAGCGTGATTAAACCATGAGAGTTAGCAGAAAAAACAAACCTGTTATGGATTATATATGTTATACAGGTACTTATGGGACTTGATTGACTTTGACTGCCAGTATGAAATCCCTTCTGTTACTTCTTGCTGCTCTAATGTGTTTACTGAATCCTGCTTTTGGTCTTTTCTAAACCTATGATTGCTACCAACCACTCACTTACCAAAAATGAATGCAAAATATTACCTAGTTTTCAACTGTTTTGTAACAAGTTCACTAGCAACTTACACAACCACTATAGTACACAAAACAATGCTCGTTACACCAGCAATTGCTTTCCATGTTTTTTTCTTTTTTAACTCTGAAAAAGATATTCCTAATCATATTTTTGATCTACGTGGTAAAAATTTAATTTTCCCTTTTATACATATTGAGTAAATGGTTAATAATATGTCCAGAAGAAATTTTTGAAGTGATTATATAACTTAAATAACACACAGATACAAACTGATCTGCAATTCCTAGTTCGGCTTCCCAAAATAGCTGTATTGCATTCAGAGAACATATTCTCTACGTTACACCACAAAATATTTAAACATATGGTCAAAGCAAGCTAGCTAGCTGTCTGGAATCTCTTATGCATCTGCATATTATTTTATCTGAATCACGATTCACATTAACGAAAAAGAACTGCATTTTAGAAAATGGTAGGTTATTTGTATCTTGAGACTTAAGTTAATGTCATGATTTTGCTGAGTGCTTCTTCGCTGAGCGATAGCTTTATTCCTTGCTGTTGTAATTGTTCATAGACTTCGGTATCCCAGATCAAGTTTATGACCACTGCAGGTACCTAAAGATGTGAAATTTGAATATAAGATATGTTCATATTCAAGATAACGTAACACTAACAATATTATACTCACAAGATTTAGTTTTTCTAGTGTTTTAGTTTCTTCTTCGATGGTTTGGCCAGTGGCCATTTTCAATGTATACGGTGCCCATTCCGTATTTATATGTTCGCAGATGAACTTTTTTACGTCTGCCAGTTTTTCCTTAGTGGCAAACGTTCCTGAAATTTGTAGTGATAAGTATGTTTGTTTCCATGTTGTGGGCAAAAACACGTACTTTTTTTTGGTGACTTTAACTGTTTAGTTTTTATAACCTTGTAATATAATTCCTTCAGGAAACCGTATTCTTAGAAGTGTGTAGTTGTATCTTTTTCCTTGTGTCCTTCTCTCTCGCATTGCTTTTGTTTGGAGCAGTCGACTTTGTTCAACAGTCTCAGTTCTAAAAAGAACATGTTTATTTTGGAATAGCAATTGAAAAATGGTAATCGAGTGAACTTGATACCAGTCTTGGCCTTGATATGAGAGTATGACAACATTAGTTTGTCATCATAATAATTTTTACAAGCATAAAAAGGACCACATGCTGCCTAAAAGTTATGTAATATTTAAGTGACCTTATGCTGCCTAAAAGTTATGTAATATTTAAGTGACCTTATGCCTCCTTACATTCATCATATTTTTTAATCAAAATCTGTGTACACTCAAGCATTTTGCCCCTCTACTGCTGAGACCTCAAAGGCCTCAAATTTCATAATAATCATTTCTGGCAATCATAAATTCAATTCTATTAAATAGTGCTGTAGGTTTTCATAAACAATAATAAAATTATCATCATCGCTCACCTTAATTTCTGTTCTTTCTTGATGTCGTCCATCGTCAACTGATAAAATTCATGAGGGAGATTGAAGCGCATCGCATTGTCTGATGGTCTATAAACCTGTACATAAACGTGTCTTCAGTTGACCTATCTGGGGTCACACAAATTGTTAATGTAGACGAGTGCCATTACCTTCATATTTCGGTATAACTTGGATTTGAGTGGTTCCGTTGTGGTCAAGCAATTCTTTGCTTCTTTAATTTTTTCCAAATCTGCGGTTTCGTTTATTGCGAAGAATAATTCTTCTTTTTCTAGAAACAGGTTTCGAATTTAACATTGAGATGATTGGTTTGATTATCATTTTCTGAAAGGCAACATTACATTACATGAACCTTACCATCATCGCTCTGAATAGAAGTGAGCTTGAATCCTAATGCATTTAAAAATTCCTCGCTGCCTTTAATCACCGCAACTCTCTCCATGAATGCCTTGTTTCCTTTTCGTATCCGCTTGAACTTCTCATTGTCCGGCTCAGAGAGAAGGTTATCAATGTATCTAAAGATAAATACAGTGATGTATTTCATACTCCACCTCCTTCCCATCCCTGTTGAATACCCCTGACTTACGGTATTGTTTTGTAATCAGTGTATGGAAATAAGTTACCTGCAGAGTGTTTTTATAGCAATTTCAATAGCTTGATGATCTTCATTAAGGGTATGAATCATATCACAGGATGCTTTGACAGGATCTGAACCTAATTTCTTAAAAAGAGGATGTTCTTAATGAGCATGAGCATGATCTGACATTTATGAGTATTGTGCAGTTATAACGATACGTTGATATAATCAGGGTCAAGTTTCTTTGGTGGAAGTCTTTGAAGTGACTTTTTTTATTTCAAATGTTACTTCTTAAATTATCAGAATAATCTTACCAATATGAGGTTTTCTTGGTAATGACTCTGAAGTTCAGATTTCAAAATTATTTCTCCAGTCAGCACTGATATAAACCTTATTCCTTCTATCGACTGGATTGGAGTTTCATCAACTATTAGTTTCTCTTTCTTCAGTGAGATTTGTTTCACCTAACCAACAAACTCTCTTGTTATATATATATATATTAAAGGTATATTGAAATGTAAAAGAAAATGAAACAATACTTCTTCAGGCAGCATATCGGGGCTTGGTTTTTCTTTCGGGTAAAACTTTGTCCTGAAAATTTCTAATAGTATTACATGTCTAAAATGTTACACTTTAGGCAGAAGGTATTGGATGAAATCTATAATGTTAAAGAAAACAAAGGCAAGGGTGCAACCTACTTTTTAGAACTTGAGGGGCCAGCTATATTCTGATCATATCGTTCGATTGCAGCAATAGCTGCTTTCATCTGACCTGCTGTCGTTGGCTGATTGCGTACAGGAACAGCTTTAGGTTGTTCATTGCTATGCACAGTTCTGTCATGATGTAAACAAATAAAATACTTAGTTCAGGGTCTATGTTGTGATGAGAGACTATTTTAGAGATAGATTTTGAGATTATAACCTCGTGTCATCTGTAAGCTTGTGTCCTTCTCCAGTATTACGAAACTTGTAATCAGATTTTACTTTATTGAATATTTTCTTCATTGTGGGTGAAAACGGATGGAATAAGAATTCAGACGAACGAAATGTTGCCTTCTAGATAGGCAAACAATAATACTATATTTATTAGCAAGTAAAGGAGATTTAAATATTACTAATGCGGATATCTATTCCAATAAAACCTAGGATTCTATTCTAGAAAGTTTGTAAACAAATGTCAATCAAAATCAATGGACCGTGTTTACAGAAAGTTCAAAGGTGGAAGTGGAATGACCTTTTGCTGAACACTTCCGGCCGTGAGTGAGTAAGTTCGGATCGCGGCAGTTTCGAATCAAATGAAGTGATTACATTGATAAGTTTTTAGTCAAAAAAGGGAAGTTTGTGTCGATTTGAATAAGATTTAAAGGAAAATGCAGGAAGATTACACTGATTTAGTTAGAAANCTTGTGAAGAGAAGTAAGCTGTGTTTCTTCGAAAAATTTGTAAAAGTCCAGATATCAGGTAATTTGTGATTAAGTAGGTTTTTACTACTGCCATACAATGGTTTGATGAAAATAGATGTTATTAGATAGTAGCTGTAATATCATTGGCCAACGTAGGCTGGTATACCATTGTGTAGTTACTGTTATCAAGAATACATAGTAACACAATCGAATATCTGTATTATGTACTGTACCTTATTTGGCCTTATGTTCTGGTTGTGCTCACGATCATTCCAGCTAGGAATCATCTCTACAGTGTAATATAACTATTGTCTTATCCACTTATTTTCTTTTCCACAGTGAAAGCAAACAAGAAAGAAGAATAATATATCAACCTGACCCCGGTTGAATATCTTTGTGGACGGGTAAGTTATATGTTTGAATATTTCTACAATAAGTTAATCTATTGTACAGTTTGAGTTTGTTGTATCGTGTGGGCGTGGGTTAGGGACTTTGCTCCTTGAGGGTTCTTGATTTAGCAGTGTAGCAGCTGTGGCATAATCTTAATGCACCGGTCAAACCAGAGTATGTAGAAGTTTCAGATTTTCATTCAGATTTATTCATTTGCTTGAATCCAACCTGAAACATCAGGTGTAGTTTTCTAATTCAATGCAATTGGATATTGCATGTACTGTATAGGTTCATCATATGCTTTCATGATAGGAGTTTTAATGATATACGTTGTGCGAACGTTGTGGCTAGGTTCTTGAATAGTTCCATGTTAAGTGAGGCCACGATAAAGGGAAACCATTTTACATGAGTTAAGTTCATATAGTAAATATGTGGTAACAAAAACATCACCTACAAATACAAAACACTTCTAAGATTCACCATTATCACAATTAATTGGTGTTTTGGTATTATTACCTCGCCGCTAGATGCTGCTAAGGAGTTCATATACCTTACCTAACTGTGAGTTTACCTCGCTGCTAGATGCTGCTAAGGAGTTCATATACCTTACCTAACCGTGAGTTTTACCTCGCCGCTAGATGCTGCTAAGGAGTTCATATACCATGGTGATTTGCTACGTACTTGAGCATCAGGGTAAAAATGTTAGTTTAGAACTGTGGGGTAGATGAGTTTCGTAATTTTTTGGGGGGAATTACTTTAGGATGCTCAGTATAGTGAACAATTGTGTTGAGTGTTGAAAATTCAGTGCCCATTGCGGAGAAATTACCATCGCGTTCCGCAGTAGAGTATACAGTTATAATAATTATTTTTATACGCTGATTTCCTTTGATCGCACTCTTGTATTTACTTGTCGTTACGGTATTGGTCGTTTATGTCTGTGAGGAATCATTTTTTTACGATTATCGAAACCCGACGTCTGCAAATTTTATTTATTTTGATCTGATAGAAATTACGAGGTAAATTTTACAAAGCGCTTATCTGTTAAATGTTGCCTTACTCATGAAGATCATGTTAAGGGTGATTAATGATTTCCT
This sequence comes from Halocynthia aurantium, assembly GCA_013436065.1. NCBI lineage: Eukaryota > Metazoa > Chordata > Ascidiacea > Stolidobranchia > Pyuridae > Halocynthia > Halocynthia aurantium. The sequence continues at coordinate 22,984 of QXVX01000730.1, read as the reverse complement.
TTCAGCGTCGATAATGCAGACGAGTTGTTTTATTATAAGATTCCGTGTTATCGCTTTTTAACCACTAAACATAGCCATCATGTGTTTATCTTGGCCGAAAGCCACATATTTCTGACTACTTAGCGTTAAACTACGGATATAGTCTAACAGCAGAGGCATGTTATTTCTTTCGTAGTTTCCGTACCAAAGAATAAAACTTAGTTTAAGCAGTCTTGCGTCTAAATACCCGTGTGAAAAGTGTGCCCTGTAAACTAGCTATTCAAACGAACCAAAGCCCCATACTTGCTTACTGGTTCCGAGGTTTCGGACCCACTGTCGCGGCTCCTGTAAATTGCTAGGTCGTTAAAACCACCGCCTCCCTTGCGAACCACAAAGCAAATAAACAAAAACCGCTGGAACGTAAATTACTTGATGGCGCGGAACCTAAAATGGATTCATTTTACTTTTCTGTTGAAATCACGAATGATATCTGTGAAGGGAAATGAGACAACTACCTACGCTGAGCGCAGTATTTCAATTGTTTTTCAACTTGTTCCAAGAATAACACATTATGGATAGTTTCCCTGGTTACACTGTCATGAATTGCTTGATAGTTATCTTGACAAATTGTTGAAGCTTTATTACAACGCGCTGGTTAAATTTATTTAAAAAAAAAGCGGTGGGGGGGGGGGAGAAACGGCACCACAATATCCACTACATACGCATAGTTTGAGATTCCTAATCCATGAATTTAAATTTAGTTAAATGGAATAGATCTTGCGCTCACATTTACACAATTTCTTGTCCAGAATAAATGAAATTGAATTACTTTGATTGTTTAGAATTACACTGTTAAGTATTGTAATACCGATAGTTCATTTTCAGAAGTGCTTCTGAATCCCGATTGGGATTTTGCACATCTTCCTCTTAGACACCACCATATTCAACTTCCAACTGAATAAATGTGGCATTTTTTTCAATTCAAATATTTATACCCCCACAACTTTTAGAATATATTCTTTCTATAAGTCATTCGTTCAGCTGTATTAGTTATAAGTACCACAAGCTTTAGTTTATAATTCCCAAAACAGCTTGACGTACCTGAATATATAATACAGGTGTTAAGTCAGGCGATGCTAAGATTGTTATCACCCATTGCTTCATTCAGGAAACAATTGACTACTTGTAACATCTTTTTAGAAGACCCAACTTAATAATATTTATTGCGCAGTCTAATCCGTAAAGGTATTTATCAAATGTTACCTGTCATTTATTGTACAGAGCTGTTGATATTACGAGGAAATATTTGGTACGATGACTACGTTTTATCATTATTTCCGTCATATTAGTTTCATCTATCTTTCGAGAGAAAGTGTTGGTATTCGATGCTCACATAGCCGTTAAAATATTTGTCTGTTCGTCCATGGTTCTATGTAGTGAGTGGCATGTGTCCGTTCTGCGATGGAAATTTATAACTGAAGGACTGTGTTTGGTTAGCCAGGCGATTTATGACTAACGAGCATACGGCTATGGTCCAAAGCATTCGCAATATTTGCTCAAAAGCAATCCGGATAGTTCGGTGTTTGTTTTCGAGCTGTAGGGAATTGTCCGGATTTGTCTACAACTTAGTAAGCGGTATAACACTTGTTTAGCAAAGGTGCTTAGCTAAGAGATAAGCAATATTTTATTTGAGCTCTACCTTCTGGTGATGAGTTGTACAGTACTGGAATAGAACGTATTTGTGTTGAACCTTAGAATGCTTTGCTTAGTTGTTGGACTCGTCTGTAGATTTACCTTGAACAACTTAACTATTGTTTCACTAGAGACTAGATAATGATGAGTTTATTGAAAATAAACTTTGATTAATTCATATTGTATAGTACAGTACTGTAATACTAATATTATGAAGGTTTTCTCAGCATTATATTTACGAAGTTCATAGAGATTCACTATCCTCGGTTGTCAGATATTGCGATTGCGTGTGAATTGAAGATAACGAAAGTACTTTCATTATAAGTGATTTATTATAATAAAATTAGTTTCTCTACATTTGTAACGCTTTTCACTCGACAGTGCTCTTAGTTTATATCCGTTAGCTCGAAATACCATGAAGAGCATATGGATATGGTTTGTTCTTTGCTCTACGTTGATTTCGTTGTACAGGCCTACCGGAGGTGAACTAAGCCATAGAACCAATCGCGACAAACATGTCGTCCGTAAACTAAAGTCTTTCCCGGTTTCTGATCACTTTTCGGTCGAAAGAAGGTTGGGGCGTCGTGTGGGTGAGCTCCCTACCCACACAAAGTCAAATAACATTGGTTACCATCGAGTAAAAAGAGCACGGACCGATCAGCGTTATTGTCGCTCGAGGAGAGACGCGTTCACCGGCAGACAATTGCCTTGTTGCCGCGGTCGCGATGATGAATGCGCACTCCCGTTTTACGACACAGAATGTTACTGCGACGAATTTTGTTACAGGAACAGAGATTCTGATTGTTGTCCGGACTACATACAATACTGCTTCGATGTTGGATTTGGAACGACAACTATCGCTGCTACAACGAAGCGGACGACTACGGAATTTTCCACATTGTCCACTACATCAACAGCGAAACCATTCACTACGACAACGGAAAGCCTTGAAGTCAAAGGTAAGATATATCAGGATTTTCCATTGCGTTAATTTCTCTGAGCTTCACAAACTATGTAATGAAGGGCCGATTTTGGATTGATATCCCAGAGTAAGTTCCACAACGACTAATATGATAAATATCTAATGTGAGAAAAAGTGCCAGCACCCTTACCCCATCCCAATGTATTTGTAGATCTAGACCATAATTGCGTAAAGAAACCTATGTCTAAAACCACGGTGGGGAATGTGNAAAGCCTTGAAGTCAAAGGTAAGATATATCAGCGTTTTCCATTGCTTCAATTTCTTCACAAATTATGTAATGAAGGGCCGATTTTGGCTTGATGTCCAAGAGAAAGTTACACAACAACTAATAAAAATACCAGTACCCTTACCCCAACCCAATGAATTTGTAGATCTAGATTCTAGACCATAATTACGTAAAGAAACCTATGTCATCCAAAACCACGGTGCGGAATGTGCTTGAAAATGGTGACGTGAAACAAGTATTAGAGTTTGTCCTGTGGACATCGGCGAAATAGCATTTCCTTTTCAAAACATTATGTCATAAGTCTGTCATTATAAAAGTACTGTAGCCGTCAATTTTTTAACAAATCTTTTGTGTGGGCGACCGTAGATTAAAATGCCATTGCTCTTGTGTAATCCAATGATTAACGAGAAAATCGGGCAGTCACTCTTTGACGATTGTACGTTTGTGTAGTGTATACAAACAATGCCAATTCCTATCTTGAGCAAAAACAGCCGTGATGTCCGAACTTCTAATGAACGAAGATTTAGATATAACTAATTTTTTCTCCTGTAAACTTGGATGACATTTTTCTATGGTCAACATCGTCTACTTGAAATAGGGGGGGTGCTATATTTTCACGTTTTTTATTTCAGAATAATAATCGTAAGTAGATAAACTTTTATCTTATCGAGTGGCACAGTTTAATATATCCGATTAATGATTATTATATACATTGCGTCATTGACGATCGCAGGTGACGGGTTTAAATTAAACGCTTCCTCGGCTCTTCTGTAATCACATTACCTCAGCCATGAACTCGACAACGATAACATCGACAAGACCACTAAGAATATCGCTCTTTGTTGCCGTGGCTTTTACGGCTCCGATATGGATCAAAAAATAATTGCCGACAATATATTCAAACAAGTTATGAATAGTTATGCGAAACTTGCCTTCCAGGCTTTGACGAAAAAATATTTTGTCGCCCAAACAAGATATACAAATCGAATAAAGAGTACTGTTAGGAAAATCGTTACGCGTATACCACATCGTTTGTTTTAATTAACTTTCAGGTTTCCAACCCGGTATAGGGTTATTGTGTTAATTTTTTTATTACTGTCGCTCCTCCGCATCCGCGGTTCCAGGCGCAATATATAAATACAAATTTAAACAATAGCGATCTGTAAGTTTCAGAACATCATAGACATTGTACAGTATTATCGTCATAATTATTATGGATCAATGCAGCAAAAATAAATCAGCTAATGAGTTCCCACAATAGGCGAAAATATTCTTTAATAAATGTTATTTCCTTTTTCTTTCAAACTTCAGTATATCTACGTACTGTACATGTTGAAACCACGATATATATATATGAGGTTCGCTACTACTTGTGGTTTTCTGTATCCGCGTAGGCTTNTTGCGGTAGTTGCAACAGTAACTCACTCCCTATATCGACTTTCTTACTAAATTAGACAATTTGCAGTCCTCCAATATATTACGTATACTTTCTCGCTTCAATTAGAATCTTGGATTATTTTCTTATTCTTGTTTTATGATTTCAGTTTGCTATTACAATGGCAAAGGTTACCGACTGGGAGAGACGATTACTGTCAACTGCAACAAGTGGTAAGGAATATTTCACTGTTTGAATATTGTAGAATATGAACCGTTTTCAATCCGTTTCCGATTCCCTTCCCTCTTAAAGATTGTTTGTTTATAAATCACGCAACTACGCACGCATCGAACACGTTTATATTCAGTGGTTGGATTCTGACTTTGCTATTTTGATTATATCTCACCAATATTACATTTTGTCCGGACATAGGCCTATGTCGTCATGCAGGCTAATCTCTGTTCACTCGCTGCAAGGAATGTCATAGAGATTTTCAAACGTCAATCATGTTTGGTTGTAATTGCTGTATTTTATGTTACTGTGTTTACAATAATGCATTTTTATCCTGAAAGGGGTTATGTGTATAGGTCCTAATCATATCACTACAATACCTTTCCCCAGTATACACAGGCATAAGCTAACAACATTTCTATGTATACGGCACTTGTCGCTCCGTTAGATGTCTGTTTTCTCTAGCGATGGCGTCCCTAAATTTGTACTGAAGTACTGTGCTGTAGTTCTAACACACTATAATTGAGTATAATTCGTTAATGAAAAGTGGGAAGCGTAAAATCCTCACTCGACCCCATTTCGAGTTTATGTAAAGGTATACCGTTATATCTAAGTACTTAGAGTTAGGTAAAGGCATATAGTAGTATTCACAGCATCTCTTATCATCTTTTTAGCTTGTGTCAACAAGTAGTGAACGGCTACTTCAATTTCCAGTGTCAAAATAACGACTGTCTGATCCATCCTAACCTGATTGAAGCTATCAACGAAGGTAATATGACTAACTACATGCTGGCCACCACTAATCTGGTATCCTTAGTTTCAGGCCCGATTATCCTATCGTTTTTATTCATAGGAGAGTATGGATGGACTGCCGGCAATTACTCTTTCTTCTGGGGTCTTACCACGGGAGAAGGCTTCAGTTATAGACTTGGCACTCAGAGGGCTCCAGAATTTATAAGGTAAATGTAAACAAGAAAAAAATTATTTTATTGCATTGTACAATTTAGAATTGGGTACAAGTACAACAGGCTCTCGAATAAAGTCGTTTCGTTAAGACGTTGATAAGGAGTATACGATGATCATACAAACGTATAGCAATAAACAATGTCGTACAATAACGCTACTGCTAGAACACCATGTTTATTATTGTTATGAGTTGCGGTAGGACTTACTCTGTATAAGTTTTGCCTCGCAAAATATATTCCCTGATTTATCCTTACAATAAACACTAAACGTGCACTGTTTATATCATTAATCCCATGGTAAAATTGATTTCATTCGACCCTGGTGACTCATGTTTTCATTTTCCCATCTTACTTTTGTCTCTACGCCTGCTCAGGTATTAACCAACTGTAAGCATATTCCCATTCTATATATTTCTAGGAAAATGTCTGGAGTTCGAGCGCATTTCAATGAGCTTCTACCGGAATCGTTCGATTCACGGACAGTGTGGCGTGATTACATCCTTCCACCACGTGACCAAGGGAACTGCGGAAGTTCATGGGCTTTTTCAACCACAAGTAGGAAGCAATAAGTAAATTGCTTATTCCGTTGAAGTTAAAAGAAACAGCAAGTAGGAAAGACGATTCATGTCAACTAAATTTTCTTACCTTGATAGGTGTCGCTTCAGACAGGCTTGCCATTCAGTCGAACGGTTTATTCAAAGTGGATCTTTCTCCACAACATTTGATGTCTTGTCATTATTATTCGAACCAAGCTAAGTGTGGAGGCGAGAGAGTGGATAGAGCTTGGTGGTTCCTTCGTCGCAGAGGGTAAAATTGTAGAATACGAATACGAATACATTCTTACTCTTTGATAGCACGGCTTTTACAAATTTTTCCTGGGACAAGTATTTCATGCTAGTTACAGCTCACTTATCTATACTTTTATACATTTGCAGAGTGGTTTCGTCTGAATGCTATCCTTACGTAAGCGATGTGAATAACAATACGGAGATTTGCGATTTGTCGTTGAACGGAGGAGGGATTTGTCCTTCGGGAAAGTCAAGGTTACAGGTTTATAAGACCGGTCCTCTCTATAAAATAGTAAATTCTGAACGAGATATCATGAAGGAAATTCGAGATAACGGACCCGTGCAAGGTAGGCTATACTTTACTTATTATAGGGACGGTATAGACACCTTGCTATATAATACTGGAACTGTTAAATTATATTTTTCTGTCCTCTATTACCTCTTGCTGTACGTGCACTATTAACTATTATCGCCTTAAGGTTGTATATCAGTAAATACTATATAACAGTCCCATCTTAATTTCCAGCCACCATGAGCGTTACTAGAGATTTCTTCCTATACAAGAAAGGTGTTTACAGTCCTCTGCCTGAATCCTTTGAGAAAAACGGCTTCGGGAATAAGGAGAGTTATCATTCCGTGAAAATTGTCGGGTATTGTATCCATCTTCACTATTATTATCTCTCCCAATTATTTTACCGTCTGATTATTGAACGTCCTGTTATTCCAGGTGGGGTGTGGAGACAGACGTTTTTAAATTTCCTGTGAAATATTGGGTGAGTCTTTATAAAGTTTATTTGGAACAGTTTATTTTTTCCTTCTGCGCGGACTACCTATAAACAATAACCTACGTATTGGTAACGCCTTAAGATCGTTCAAAATTCTTGGGGAAAGGATTGGGGAGAGAATGGATATTTTCGCATCGAAAAAGGAGTGGATGCTAGCGAGGTTGAGAGTATGGTGTTGGCAGCATGGGCCAAAGTGGACGCTGTAGTTAATAAATGACCACAGTATTGTCGTCAGCTTGATATAGGCAAATGTTGCAATTGGAGACTATGCTGTTATACGTGAGCAGTACCTTTCGTTTACTGTATCCGTATTTACCTGGTGCATGCAATTTATCGTACTGCATGATAATTCATCTGAATTTCGATCTTATAGACGAGATTTCATGAAACCTGTAAGAATGTAAAGATAAAAGTAATGCGATATCCCAAAATCCAACGCCAAATCAAAATCCATATGCCTACATTAATGTCCTGAATGCACCAGATGTTGGTCAGTTATAAAACTGTCTATCCAATGAACTAAAAATGATTATATAACCAGGTCCATATTACCGTAAAGCGAAGCAACCAGTGTGTTTGCTTAAGCAAATTCAAGTCTCCACATTGCCATCTAGCGGCTACTACATATTATAAAATTCAGGTTCTTGAACTTTACCTTCGTTTCAACATTTTCTATGAAATCTCTTAATATTGCGTAGTAGTGAAGAGATGATACCTCTAAATTTTACTGATAGAACTAGACCTAATGCGAAAAGACGATGATCCAAGTCACTGTGTCACCATTGCCAAGACACGTTACATATTATGAATATTTTGGAGCACCCAAGTCCTGTGTTCAATTTGTCTACCTTATAGGCTTAGTAAGGGCGAATTAAATCACTAGATAAACTTTTACTCTACATACCTCACTTATTATAATGGTTATATGGTATAGATTTACTTGCTGGATAACTACTTGTTTTCTTATATCCCACGTATACCTCACTCATATTACTACTCGGTCACTGTTTCGTTTCTTAAACTTAAGTTAGCCCACTTTCAGTATAACCTACATATTCATTGCATATGCACGTAAAACCTCATTTGCATTCTTATGGCTTGTGAAACCTCACGTCAGTCCTGCTGTGATCGCAAACACAGTAGAGGTGTCAAAAACTAAAGAGAAACATTATTACCGATATCAGTACACTTATATTGGGTATAATATGCCACAATGCATCAACCTGTACTATATATCTTTTGTCCCTATATTGTACTTTTGAGTAACACATTCTTGAAATGGTATCAGTCACCAAAAGCTCCAAAAGTTTTCATAACCAAAAAACCTCAGAATATTTAACACTCTCAACCACTGCCAATAATGAGAAACTCCACACAAAGACGTTCTGATGACAAAAATGCTAACGAAAACTCATGCGCCACATTAATTTCCATGGCGGGTCACTTTACATTCAAATATTTCCTGTTATATTGTTTTCAGCATATTTGATATTTGTACATAGACAGAACTCACCTGTATACCTCATTCTTATCTCTTTTTATACCTCTAGTAGACTTGAATTTCACTTGTGCACCTTTATATGAGAAGAACAATATTTCAATCTAAAAAGTTTACAATAATACACCACTAAAATGTTGTATCAATCTTTCCCAGCTATCAATTTTTTACCCGTTTTTAAATTCTCTCATATGAGTGAAAACAACGTATTGTCGAACGTTCTAACAAACATTCATTGATTCTATGGATTTTAAACATTTATTCTTAGCTGGGATATTATTTCCTTAAGTGAACAATTGTGATCCAACTCATTATGTATATTATATCGATCCATTTCTGCCCATAGTATCATATTGAGTCCGTTTAAGGAAATACTCTATCTATAATTAAATATGTAAGAGATAGCAATTGCAATATGAATTTTGTTTGATATATTTGTATTTTGTTGTTTCACCAAGAAGGAACAGAAAAAATACATGCGGAGTAATTTCAGTCACCGGCATTTAAAGCAAAGTTAGCAACAACAAGGATTCTAGCTTTCGATTGAGAGCAATTTCTTCCAAGTAGCTCATTCAGTCTCCGTCTGGTCAGTTGTCTTAGTGTTGGTGAGCGGTGTTTTCCACCAACGAAGACACCTCAGTTTATTCCACACAAACACCAGAATGTTGGAATAAATCAGCGGATTAATGGCGCTGTTAATTGGCAGCAACACGATAGCCGTTGAGCCGTACAGGATTCCTCCAATTTGAACTACCTGACTGAAGTTGATCAAGAATATAATACAAATCGGTATCCAGCACATGAAGTCAGTGACGACAAGAAAGAATATTTTCCTTTGCATTGCAGAACTTCTGTCTGCGGCAGAACTGCGGATTTTCTTTCTGGTCGACTTGCGGTAAATGAGGACGTAGGAAACGGCGATGAATACGAAGATAACGAAATTGCACAGAATTATCGCAGTGGAGTACATCCAAATCGGATCCCCCTTTCGAACGAAATATTTGGGAAGACAAACACTGTGATAGGAGTAGTAGCCGAAAGTTCCGATTGGAGGAAATTTGACAAATGAGAAAAAACTTTCGTAGAATCTCCACGTATTTTCCATCGTAATATTCTCCGCTTTTGGATTCAAGTGAGCAAACATAGAAGCAAAATTTGAAACGGACGTTAGGTTCACGTTGGAGGAGTAAAAATATTTGGTTGGTATCAATGCTCCGTACATGAATTGCTCCCTGTAATAACTCACCAACGGAAAGATCGCAAAAAGTAGTGCCAACGTCCATGCAAGAGCGGCACATATAATTGCGCAATATATTCCGATATTTTTCGCCTTCATGGGATAGAACACGGAATACATTCGCAAGCCTGTTATGGATGCCAGTGTATATACCGAAGTCTGGGTAGCTATTGCTGAAAGAGCTCCTAAAGCGGCACAAGTTGTGCTAGCTAGCCACTTATAATGAACCTTGCAATAAGATCCGGAATATATAGAAGACTGGATGGCTATGCTTAGCAAATAGATTCCCATAAGAAAATCAGAACATGCTAAATTGAAGAGTAAAAGGTTATTGCAGCGTGAAAGACGGGATCCTCTGACGCGTTGATTCCACACCTTTCTGAGAGTTTTAACGATCACATAGCCATTACCCAGTAGAGAAGTAAAGGCCATCACCCATACCCAAACTCGAAAAAATGGTTGGCTGATCATTTCCAGTCTTGATGCAACAGCTTTGTCATCTAAAGACCGAGGACATTCGTCGCTACCATCTTTGCAATCTTCTATGCCATCAGATACGAAGCGGTTCGGGACCGAAAGCGGTCTGCCTTTATCACAGGCGTAACGATCGTCGCAAGAAGCTTCGTCGGATCCGTCGTCACATTGGTCGTAACCGTCACATACCAGCGCCCTGTCGAGGCTTATCAGCTCATGACTTTGACAGTAAAATCTCACGGAGCAGTTGGTCTCCTCCAGTTCAAGACGAGGATCACAATCGGACCATATTCCGTTACAAAGTTCGGTAACTGTGTGATTTCTACGATTTCCAGATACACTCGTACATTCGTACTGCCACAAGTTATACCGTTCAAAATTTCTACGAAGTCTCCTAGAAAGTTGACAATAGGGGGGTAAGGTGGGGCGCTTACATGTGATATTGCATTCGTCCGCAAGGTCGTAGCATTCCGGGAGTCCATCACACATTATTGCGCTTATAATTTCGGTTCCATCAGCATTTCCCGGGCAAGTGATGACGACAGGCTTTTTGTCAGATCGTCTCTTGTGTCCACACGACATTTCGTCTGATTGATCTGCGCAGTCCGCGATTCCATCACAAATTGTCATCTTCCTTAGTTCAGTCAGCTGATTATCACAACTATATGTTCCTTTAGTACAGTTGGCCTTAGTCCCTTGTAATCCGCAAATGTTCAAGCATACATCGTGAGTATTGTTCTCGCAAGGACATTCATCCGACAGATCCGAACAGTCGAAGATACCATCACATTGCTGAGTTAAAGATATCTTGAACATTCGATCAAAGCAAGTAAAGCACTTGCTTTGTCCCTCAGAGCACAAATCCCGATTGGTGCTACAGTGCAAAAAATTATCGTTCACATGTCTTTGTGGAAGGACGCAAACATCACCTCCACCGCCGAATGGACACTTGAATCCTTTCCTATTACGTATCTCATCACTTCCGTCCCCACAATTGTCCATCCGGTTGCAAGCGACATTTAAAGGAATACATTTTCCGTTATTGCACTGGAAGGTATCGTCTTCGCACTTTCCACCTGTGCAATTCGTTTGCCACGACCAGCAATTGTCTGTTTTGTTTTTGCAGAAGATTTCATCGCTGCCGTCTCCACATGAATCTATGTGGTCGCACACTTGAGTCCCGTTCAAGCATCGATAATTCGAACATGTGAATTGTCCGTCCACACACGAGCTTAGTCCTCCCACCTGACCAAAATTGAAGTCTGAAAAATAACCCGTGAACTTATTTGTTTAGTTGTCTCGAAATACGTAGCGCAGGAATCGCCTCCATTACCCTCGATGAGGGAGGGTTTTAAAGCTCATTGCGGACGAATCTATGACTGTGGCTCAATGACCTAAGACAGCGTCAAAGAGTCAATCGCAGTTGATAGGTTATTTGCAGACCCGTTCCTATAACAAGGGTATAGTGATATATCTACATGGATATATAAGTCTAGTCGCGCTCGATCACGGATTTAAAGTTTGGCTACCCTTGAGCTATGGCACTGTTTCAGTAACCTTAAGGTCGCTGGTCAATCATCACTGTGAGTATGTTTCGTACAATATATAGAATGAACTTACAAAATAGCAGAAAAAGAAGACTACTTTTGCCCAATTCCATGCTTAGATAATTTCTGACAACTTTTCTAACAGTTATTTCCTCTTGTCACTTCGAAGAATTAAATTTAGCTTGATGTTTCAGTACAACGAATACATCAATAATGAAATGTAGATTGTGCGTAACGACACATGACTCTGACACATAAAATATCGCAGAATCGGAATTACTAGTCATTTCCTATCATAAATATTAAACATAGTGTGATAATGAACTAAAATCATTCAGTAACTACATAATGATATACGAATTGACTTTAAGTAGCCCGAAAGCGTTGGCCTCTAACTTCAACCGATGCAATAAAGTTATGTCTTCAATCACTGCAAGTTTTGACAAAACTAACAACGATATAGATTGTGAATTCCAGGTCGTTTATATCTAGAGAAAAGAGGGGGCCTCCGTGGAATATAAAAGAGTCCCCCAATAGAAAAAACGGGATGGATACCGGTGTGTAAGACTGTATTATTATGACAAGTAAATTTTGATGCGTATTTAAAAATTAACTGGTGGCAGAGTAGTCTGAATTGGGTTACAGGGGTTTTTAATCCCCGCCTTGCTAATTGAACTGTATGGAAGCTGGAACCGAGCTGTTTCAATGGCTCAGACGACAAGCGTCGATCGAACATTGTGTCGTCTCATCCGCTATACGTCGCTAGAGCCAGGACATTTCTGGTCGCTCGGCGCGCTATTATGGCGCAGGCATTTCGCTCTAATAAGTTCCTCTGTCTCAGACCTTCCCCCGGTAACAACATGTGAAACCGATAAGCAAGCTTACCACCAGTTATCTATTACATAGCCTACGTCTCTATAAAGGCAAGAAAATTTTCCGAATTCTACCGCTTACGGTTCTTATTTTTTGAACTTATGATGATTTTTAAGTGGAAGTTAACTTCAATTTGACACGTCTCCATGTTTTAATTACTATAAATTTGTAGAGGGGGAACATTAAAAGAAATTTCAAGCTATTTTTAATAAGGCAAAACTCATCTCTATAAAACGCACCATGATATGGGATTAAAAGCCTAGGGATACCTCACAGTACAGTACTGTATATTGGAATGATAAAATCATGAGATCCACGGGAACTGAATTAAAAGGTTTCGAACTCACGACCATGGTAACAAAACCAGTTCATCTGCCACTGAGGTATACCAGTGCATAATTAACTGGTCCGCTTCTCATTTCATTGCAATATGCTCAAGAATATATACGATAATATTATTGACTATACTGTACATATATATATATATATATCTTAACATTTTTTCGATTCAAATAATTTCAAATACAGTTCTTTACTTATAAAAATACCGGAGGATCCGGTTTGAGTACCGCACCGACTACAAACCGGTAGATGATTGACATATTGTTTGTATGTATGTTTGTGACTCGTAAGCGTCACTTAATCACAGACGTTGCAGTTTAATTCTTTGTTTCTTTCGTTTCACTGCGTTCATATCTATGTGACGTTAGAACCGCGTGGTTAGCACATTGCATTACTGTTATTTTCTGCCTGTATGAGAGTCCATGCTATGCTTTAGTAGTGTTTATATCGTGAGCTAAGGACAGAAAAAGTTTAGCTCTTCGTGACTATTGTTAAACTGATATATTTTGATTTATTTCATCAATATCAAGTTTATATTTATGTTGCAACAATATTTACGTAAATGGCTGAATCTTTAGGCGAGGGAAGAGAGTGGAACTCGTCGTCAAAGGCCCCGAGAAGTGTAAAAAGCATTTGTGATATCTGAGCTCTCTTGAGTGTGTGTGTGTGTGTGTGTGTTTTAAGATCCTGATCCCCCTATTATCACCATGGCCTCGCTGATAAAGAAGCAAATTTTGAAGCATTTATCTAAGTGAGTTAAAGAGTTATGAATTCAGATATCATTGAATACTAATAGATTGAACTATATCACTTTATTTTTTCAACAGATTCACAAAAAACCTTTCAGCGGACAGCATCAATCTAAGCACATTCAAAGGAGAAGGAGAACTGAGCAATCTGGAATTCGACTGCGTAGCTATCCAAAATCTTATCAATCTTCCTACATGGCTTCAAATAAATAGTGCCACATGCAATCGGGTGGCGGTCAAGGTATTTTCCTTTTATTTGAAATGGGAGTGATAGGCTAACGACAGTGTACTGCAAGACAGCCAAATTTTCAGTAAAATGTTCGAACTAATAATCTTCAGAAAGCTAGTATTTTAATTAGTTATGACTTATGTGCTGTTTCGAAAAAACTTTCCCTGCAAAATGTTGGGAATTTATCAATAATGTATATATATTGGTAGTCGAGATCCAATGCAGCAGGCCACCAGCACTAAAATCCAAATGCAATTGACCACATATATACGTTGTCTTAAAACCCTCATGTGCATACAGGAACTTAACTGTGACTTAACCTATAAGGACCGTTGAACAATGATTCTAAAATGAGTCGCATCGCCAGCCATGACATCTTTAATGTTTTTGTTCCAAAGCTGATTGATTTGAGTTAAATGCAAATTACTTTCGCATTGTGTATATATATTGCCTAACGTTTAAAATGTCGAAGGAAATTGATTGCTGTAAAGAGGGCATTGTATTTTGTCTGGTAGATGTATTAACGTTATACATGAAACTGATCCAGTGATTAGAGATAATTTCTAACCAGCATTAACACCAAAGCCTCATTTCCATTTTGATACCAAGAACCATATTTGAATTTGTCATCAGAGGATATTTGACATATAAGATTTACTTAGACATGAAGTAATGTTTACTCTTTCTTTCAGATTCCATGGACGAAGCTAAAGTCGACACCTATTGGCATGGTGAGTAGTAGTAGTGCAGCTCATTATAAATATTTCACCAAGAAAATATTGTTTCAAGCCATTAAATATTATTCTACCTGTGTTTAATGTCACTTTGCAGAGTTTTGACGCTATTGAAGTGGAAATGGTGACATGCGAAAAGCCGAGAGAACCAAACGGACCGTCTCCAATACAAGCGTCCGGAAGCAGGTATTCCTATCAATGTTATTTGTATGACATTTGTTTATTTGAATTGAATTTGCCTTTTGATTAATGTGAATGATTTTACACACGTTTTGAATAGTATTTTCACGTAACAAAAAACCCCGCTGTCACATGTTTGTACCGTGATCTCTTGATTATAGCGGAGATACCAGTTATGGATACACAGTCAAAGTGCTCGAGGGAATGACGGTGAATGTTAATTCAATATCGGTAAATTTTATCTCGGCAGCATTCAATGCCAATTTCCAGGTAAGTTCCAACTATGAATTAATTTCTATAGAAAGTTGGTGATGCTACTTTGCGCTGTCATACAATGGGCTGTTTTTTCATTAAAAAAAACCATTGCTCTTGAAATATAAGCTGAAAGCTACTTTGCCGTAGAATGTTACATCATGGTTAGAAAATTACACCTTTCATTTAACCTCTGCTTTGTTAAAATTTATTCTGTATTTTTTTTGCCCTATTCCATTGGCTTGGTTATATGAATATTTTGCTAGTTATTCTCAAATTATCAAATTATACAGTAACTGTAGCTCATGGGTCTCAACCAGAGCCCAGAGAAGTGTTTTGCTACTGTATATCACCAAGAATGGTATAAATTATTTGTATAAAATAATCAGTAATGTAATCACAAAATATTGTTGGCAGGTGATGGCAGATAATACATTTTGTTGTCTGCAGTTGTGGCATGGTTGAAAGTAGATCATTTACCTCCCAGTAACCAACCAAATAATAATGGGATGTAATGAATTTCTACTCATCTTACTTTAAGCAATTTTCAGGAATATAACACTCGTAAATCAAGGAAGTAGTGAACATGAGATCGGGATCATGCACCGTAATTGATTTCTTCATCTATTGATCTTTCTCATGTATTTTATTTATGGGTTAAATAGTTTTCACCATCCCATAAAGAGTAAAAGCTCCAATCAACTAAGGTTTCAATAATTTATGTGAGGCAAATCGCTCTTTTTCGTTTCCAACCACGGTTTGGCATTATGTGTACGAACAAATAAACAACAGTTTTCTCAGCGCATTTTAGCTGTCATTCTGTTATTTGTTTGTAGACAAACAACATGATATTATGTTAAATGACTCCATCATGATGTTTATTGATCAATATTTAGCAAAGTAAACAAGAGTGTAGTGATACCTTTGTGCATTGTTTTGTGATTCCGTGTATCACATTGAAATCACATAACATATGAATGCATGTGGCAAAATTGATCATCACTTACATTAGCTTACTAAAAGCTATTCATGAATCAAGAGTGACTTGTTGCACAATATGCTATGGAATTTTTAAATTAAGTTTTTAATTACAGTACAATCGAAAAATTATGATCCTAATGGGTTTGAAATTCTGGCATGACTAAATCAACTGGGTGAAGTTTGCAAACAATACTGTACTGTACCTCCAGTCTTTGACATGAGTCAGCAATGTACATATTGCCATGACCTGGAATGTATATATTGTTATGTACTGGAATGTACATATTTCTAAATGTAGGAGTGTTGCAATATTATATTGACAGCTATGCATTACATATTTCATTGTTGGAATATAACCTTACATCAACCGATATCCAACGCTGAAATTAAATCAATCTCTTTATCTTTAAAACCTACCAGGAGTTTGTCTTAAACAAGCAGACAATCTGATGTAGATTTTCATCTATGATAAAATTTTGTTGCTTACAATGTAAACATCCGTTTTATACCGTGAAAAATCAGTGGAAGGATCCGTGATTTTATTAGAGAAATTTTACGCTGAGGTTGCTGTGGTTCCTTCGTGTTTCTCTGATTCTAAGTGATTAAAAAACAAATTGTGCTAAACAAGGTAACGTCCCTTGGGCATTCAAACGGAAAAATAACCCGAATAGGGTCCCATGAGGGTTTCTTGATAAGGGATAATTTACGTAAATCTCCTGTATGTTATAATGAAACGGTACCCAAGTCAATCAATCTCAATGATACCCATTCCTTAGAGATAATTTTAACAGTTTGTTGCATATTGATTTTAATGAAACCAAAAGTAACTAAAATTGCTTGTTGTAAAGTATCCTCTACCTTCTTTTATTCAGCTGTCGCAGCTGTTAGTCATGAGCACGGATCCGAACCTAAACAAGACCGACCTGCGGATGACACGAATAACAGACAAATCTCTCGGACAGGTTTTTATTTGTTTAACCATTGATTTTGATATTGAAAATTACTTCAGCCTGTTAACAACATTTATTGATTCTGCTTTCCGATTCATCGTTTAATCTCTAAAGCTGATTCAGTCAATACCACTTCAATTCCAGGTTCTGACGTTCAAAACTCTCTCATGGCAGACGATGAGGATTGTCGCTGACGCAGTAAAAACAAATGACAAAGCCAGCATCACTCCGCTGAGGTTAATTACTAATCAAACCAAAGTCATGATGACTTTTCGTAGAAGGGTATGTATGATTGATTGTAGAGTCTCAGCCATTCTATTTTGTGGATCCCTGGCATATTGAAAATCCATCTAAAAAATATATATTTTCCCGGCGGTTAAAAAGTCATTTCATTTTTTAAGACATCTGACTGCACAATGCTAGCATCCAAACTGCACATTCAGTTTGATGACCTTTTGTGGGTGCTGACCGATTCACAAGTCCAGTCTCTGTTGCTATGCGTCAAGTCTTTGCGTGACACTATAGAGCGGTCCAATCAACAGATGCGTGAATTGGGTCTTGACAAAAGTCATGAACCTCATCAGGTAAAAGTAGCAGTTTATGAGGACACTGTTCAACTCCACCTTATTTAATTTGACTAAAGTCTCTTCTTCTTTAGGTCGCTACTAAGTCTCCTTCTACCCAAGACAACCCAGATGATAGTACGTCTTCAAAATATTTCTCTCAGTATTCACTCGTGGAATCATCTATTCACATAGATCTAAACAGAGTTGACCTTCATATCTGTGAAGAAAGTTCACCAATTCATAGAGGTAATATGTTCAAAATCTGACAAGTTAAGCACAATTTTGCAATTTTTTTTATATTTTCATTTAGCCACCAGCAAAAGGTCATTGGAAGGCGGTGCTATCCAGATCATATTGCACAATCTCAAGCTAGATCGTTATCCTGATCATAAAGCGAGTATGTTCGTCAAACATTGTATCCTTATTTCGTTTATTTCATTTATTTATGTGGAGTTGGTATTTTGCTGCAGATTTTACCAGGGAACATTTCCGTGATTACGGCGAAACCATGACAGAAAGGAACACTTGGTCTGAAGGAATTATCGGTCAATTTCGAAGAGATTTTGTTGAATTGAGGAGAGCAGCGAGTGCAGCTGGAAATCTGCATCAACGTTAGTAAAATGTTATTATTTTTCTGTTAAGTTTTTCTTTGTGTTCATGAATAGGCAATTTTTGTTGAATTATTCCTAAATATTATCACAACACACAAAAATTATTAAATTAGATAAGATATATGTATTTATGAGAATATTAAAATCACTGCCTTGAAAATTTGTGTCGTACCTGTATTTTCTATCGATTCCATTTGTCAAACCTTAATTTTGCAGCAACAGCGACCAACAAGAAACAGAGCAGACTTGTCGAAAGCTGTTTATCCGTCAGACTTGGAGACATCGACATTCACCAGGTAAGATTTTAGTTCCAATAGCTGCTTAGCTCCCATAATAGGATTGCATTTTTAAAATCATCTATTCATCAAAACATCAGTAGTATATAGACACAATAAAAACACAGTTTTAGGCTCTGGATTTCCTTGTCTTATCGCCCAGTTGCCTTATCCCAGGTCACTACTTCAAATTCAAAGAAGTCTTGCACTGGCAAATTGCTGAGTTCAACGAGAAAAGAACTTCATCTTCCAGAAGAAATGCCTTTGTTTCATTTTATAAGGACGGAATACTATTATCCTGATGGTCGAGATTATCCAGGTACCGATAATTCTTTATAGAAAGATAATTATTTAATTCGTTTCAATCATCATTTCCTGAATGTTTGATTGTTTTTCTAGCTCCATCAGACAATATATTCATGCAGCTGAATGCACCACAATTCCATGCTCACTGGGACTCCTTGCATTGGATTAACTGTCTTACATTGACCACAATTCAGGCAGTTCAGAAAATGCTCGAAGATCTTGGAATTCTCCAACAAGAGGAAGATGATGCAGACATGAATAACCTCAAGGCTACAAAAGAAGAAGAACATGCAGATATTCGAATACAAATACTGATGCCCAAGGTAGAGATCTGTTAAAGACTTTTGAAGATCAATTTTATTATGTCAATAATCTCTGTAAGGTTGATTTATTAATTCGAATTTTTTTTTCTTAGATATTTATTCCAGGACCGCCATCAACACACAAAGAGCAACCACACGGTCTTGAGCTTCAGGTTTCCCAGGCTGTCGGTATGTGTATTATACTGTGGGTTGTGGTATCAGCATGAATGTATTGATACACCTCTATATGGAAAGATTTAATTCAAAATCAACTGAGAGCTAAATAAATTGCTTCATGTTTCCAATTTTCAGTTTGTATAACTTTTACCTTTCACCCTTTGTTTTATTAAACATATCGTTTTTTATTTTGTAGTGACAAACTGTAGAGATGGAACGGACTGCACTCGTGGTCATTTGAAACAAGTTTTAAAGAAGATGGAACAGCAACATTTTGCCAGGTATTCCTTTCTTGGAATATTGTTATTTATTGTGAGCGAGAAATTAGCAACTTTCTTTTCTTTCTCTGTTTAGGAATCCGGAAACGTTTCCTGGCAATAAGGAAATTGATCTTCCTCACTTATCTGAAAGACTGTGGCGTGAAGCTCACGGAGATGATAAAGCATTGCATCAGTCAGTTCAAAGCGGAAATCCTACTCTCGGTTGTAAGTATTTTGGTAATGACTAAAATATCTCTGAATTCATCAATAATTTCAATATTCGGCTGGTTGACTTTTAAGGTTTCAATATTACATTTTGGTAACTGAATATAATGTTACAGTATCAGCACTTAAATCTCCGGCGACACACGACATATGGTGCGCAAACGTTGAACAAATTTGGATCGATTTCATCATGCCGATCAAAGAGAAACCTCAAAAATCGGCAGAAAAAAACATGGGAGGATTTCTTAATGCTAAGTCAAATTTCGTCGACATATCAAATGGTCACCATCTTCCATTTTTGGATTCATTTCCTGTCTCTTTGTGGATCGCGAGGTCCATCGGAGTGGACGGAACAAGCAGCAAACTGGCGAGTCCGGACAAAAAAATCTGCGGTATGACTTCAGAAGGTTTATTTCTCGCATCAAAACTCAACGAAAATCTGAAAGAGGGAAAAAATAAGCAATTGGATGCTACTTCACAGTGTGGTGATGAAATGTTGATGAATTCTACACCTTATTCTATAAGGTGAGATCCAGGACTGAGTTTTACTAGCGTTTAAGTGGGAATGATAAATTCAAACTTAATATGGAGCCTCATGCTGGTAGTAGTATTCTGTCAATGATATTATTGTTATTAATGATATTCGAGTATCTTTTTATTGTCGGTAATATAATATGCTTTCCATTATGTATAGCAGAAAATCTGAGGAACCTGACAGGCAAACTGGGGCATCATCACCCATCACTTCACCCACTTCGTCCGAAGACGGTTTCTCACGCTCTGTCAGGAATCATCGCTTGCTGGATTATTATAGAGAAAACGTAGAAAAAAGTAAGGATGTAAAATCATTGGATTCGGTGTCTCTAGAAAGCAGAGATCAGTCTTTCATATCGAGCTCATCGCATAGTAAGAAGTCGACATCGACACATATTCTTGTGCACACTGATAAGGTTATTATTTTTTTATGTTTGGTCACCACTGATTTATAGGTCAGGTCTGCATGTTGAAATCAATTAATTTTTGCTTTCTCAGCACATCGCCCTTCAAGTAGATCACCATCAGTATCTCTTCTTGCTTCATCTTATCGATATGGTTGAAGATATAGGACAGAAGCTAGAATTCGATACAGAAGAAATTCTTCATTCTCCAATTTCCTCTCAGTTTTCGACTCCCTCTCATTCTTCTGTGAATATAAATTCTGCATTCCAGCATAACAGGTAAAGTCCCAATTTTTGTATATGTCAATACATATTTGACTGCAGCAGAGGTAAATAGTTTTTGTGAACTTACTGCCTCATGTGAATTGGCACTCTCTTGATGAAACTAGAATTGTGCTGTAATTTTTTCTGTAGAGTTTTGTCCGTTGTTAATTAAAACTTATGTGCTTACTTGTAGGCCTAAAATATTCATAGGCAGAGGCATTAAGGGTCTTGGAAATATTCTGGTGGGTTGCCTGTGATAAGACTTGCAGGTCATAGTTTGCTCACCATTGCTCTACATATTATATTTAATTTTTACTCAGAGATTCAAAGAAACATAATCACTCAAAACCAGTCAACACAACTTCAGTCAGACTGTCTGCTCCTTCAGTCGACCTATTTCTTATTTTACGTCCCTCGCCACCTGACATACTGGACGACGGGCCGGACATTCCTGTATCTACCGCTGTTATTAAAATTCCGGACTCTGTATCTGTTGCTTCGAGTGCAAAATCGGAACCAGATAAACAAGAATTTGTTTCAAACCCAGTTAAAAACTTTGGTGACGATAACGAAGTCAAATCCATTCCACAGACCCTGCTTCAGAAATCTTATTTCACACCTCCATTGTCCGAATGCGGATCCGACACCATCAGTATTTTCGAAGATACATCAAGTGCGGTCGGGGATGAGCTTTGCTCTGGACATGTTGGTGGGATGTACCCTCACTCTACCTATATTCCTCCCTCTGATATTTCCTCTGGTGTTTCCTCCGGTGTTTATCCTCATGATTCATCTGGTAGTGAACTAAGTGTTGATCTTTGTGATGAAACAACTCTGTTAAACAAAAATCTCGCTGAAGAATTGCCTGTTAAGACGACATCAGTTTGTCCAGTGCCAGAAGGTTTGATATATAATTAGTATAACTTATATGGCTAAACTTGTTAATTGCTTGTGATGAGGATGACAAATGTATTTGAATTTAAGCATTTTATATACTCAACCGGCATGTAGATTTTTGGATTTTTTGTTCTCTCTAATATAGATGAGTAGATAAACTCATGTAGATAAACTTTCTGTCAAAGCTTGTTGCTGATATGTTGTATATAAATATATGAAAATCTATTTAATTATATCTCATCCACTTCCACTTTCAATAGAGCCTTCAATGCCAAAACAGAAGTCCGGCAGCTTTAGTGTGTCCGACAGCAGCGCTGCTGTAAATTATTCCAAACTAAAAGCCAGCGAGAGATTGCAGGCAAGATTTCGAAACTACTCATCAGATAATCTCACATTCTCAAGCTCTGCGGGATCTGGACAAGTGCTATTTTCAAAGAAATCCGAAGATCTTTCCTTGTTAGTTGGTTCTTAATGATTTCAAGCATAGTCTTTAATTTTATTTATTGATTAATATTCGTACTAAGCTATATCAAAATATTTCATTCTTTTTCTTCAGTACTTCGAAAAGTGGAAGCAGTGGATATGAATCCGGATCTCTGGAACGCTCTCCACTGTCATCCACAATAAAAGTACATCCAAACGTAGATAAAATATCGTCCTCTTCGCAGTCTTCACGTTCAGGATCTGCTTCAGACATCAGTGATCAGTTTGTTGTCATACAGGTAAAAAGGATTTCTATAACTGACCTTTTTTTTGTCAGCCTGTGTTTTAAACCACTTGGCCATGCACACATATGCAGTCAGAAAATACCTGGATACCTGGACATATGACAATAATAGATAATTGATCAAGGAAACCTTTCCACACAATTCAGTGTTTGTTTTTTGCTGAAAAAAATCTGATGGACTAATGGCATTGACGCTTTATCTGTCTGTTTGAAATAACTTTTTTTTGTTATTCAACATTAAGGTGGATGAGCATGGCAAAGGCATCGATAATATGCTTGACATTGGTGAGAAGAAGAAGATATCCTCAGCTGATTCATCCAGGTAAGTTTATCTTCTTTCAGATATTAGTATTACATATTCATCTTC